>PVKM010014184.1:0-29350 GCA_004027735.1 Carollia perspicillata
GCTGGCATTGAGGTTAAAATACGTGGTCTATTAGAAAAGTATTCCCTGGAAATCGAGGGTCCTCCAAACACAACAGGAGTTATTGTGCAGCCCCCTCGACCCCCCGCCCCCACCACCAGTTACTTCAGTGGTAGCAAAAATAACAATGGTCCCCTGGGAAATGAAGCTCATCGCTATGGTAACTAATGAAGGTTGCATCATTCTAAGGCACAGTTTGAAAGGCTGCATTTCAACATGGGTAGAGGCCCCATCTTATTTTATTTATCCAGTAGCTTAGCAACCTGTGGTATACTGCTTCTCACCACCTCAATTTCTACTCTCGGGAGAGTGACCTATATAGATTGGTCTTTTTTTTTTTTTAATTGTAGGTATGTTCTTACTGTGAATGTAGTTCAGTTCTTAGGTATGTTTGTAATGACCTTATTTTCTAGACCAAAAATTAGGACACAGGCCGTGCCTGAGACACCAGGGATTTTTGCTGCCCCTCCTTGGTGGCCCGTGCAGGGGTCCCCACAGAGCTCCTTTGTTCTGTACCCCTTCACTGGTGGTGGTGGTCAGGGGCTTGTCTCTGGCCCCTTTTTCCTTGTATTATTATTTGTTAGTCATTGTACTATGTCCTTTTTCACTTCATTTAATTTTTATTGAATTTACGGGGCTGACGTTGGTTAATAAGATTATATAGGTTTGGGGTGTACGGTTCTATAGTATATCATCCATATATTATGTTGTGCGTTCGCCACCCCAAGTCGTCTCCCTCCATCACCGTTTATCCACCCTTTACCCTCCTCTACCGCCCTCACCCCTTTCCCTGGGGTCGTCGCCGTGCTGTTGTCTGTATCTGTGGGGGTTTTTCTCTTTGCTCCATCCCTTCACCGTTTTCCCCCTGCCCCCAGCCTCCCTCCCCTCTGACAGCTGTCAGTCTGTTTCTGTACAGTGTGTTGGTTTACTTCCTTCATTAGATTCCACAGAGAAGTGGAATCATGTGCTTCTTGGATTTCTCCGACTGGCTTATTTCACTTAGCTGGCTTTTTCCGACGCTGCGGCAAACGGTGCAATTTCCTTGTTTTACAGCTGAGCACTACTCCACTGTGTAACTGTACCACAGATGTTTTTTTATCCACTCCTCTACTAATGGGCACCTAGGCTACTTCCAAATCTTGACTACTATAAATAAGATGAACATGGGGTTGCCGTGTAATAAGATGAACATCGGGGGGTGTATATCCTTTCAAAGTAGAGTTTTGGGTTCCTTCGGGTAAATTCCCAGAAGTGGACTCGCTGGGCCATAAGGAGATCCACACTGCTTCCCGCGGTGGCCGCGCCAGTCGGCCTCCCCTCTAACCCCTCTAACAGGGCGCGAGGGTCCCCTGTCCCCACACAGGCACCTGTCCCACCTTTCTGTTTCTCGGTCCCCCCGCTGTGTCCTTCTCTCACGTTCGATTGAATCTTTTGTTGCTTGCCCTTTTGACTCCTTCCTGTTCTCTGCAGTATATTTTTTTGTGGTTACCGAGGGGATTTTTAACATCCTGAATCTATGGCAGCCTAGTCTAAATTCACGCCAACTTCATTTCGGGAGCATCCATTAACGTCACTCCTAGTCAGCTCTTTTCCCCTTCCCTTTTGTTGTTATTGTCGCAAATTACACATTTCTCACCCATTAGCATAACATTCTTAATGTATGCATATGTCCACTACTCACGTAGGGAACAAAAAGAGAAGTTATACGCAATACACAATATTAGCATTTATATTTACCTATGTATTTGCCTTGACCGATGATCTTACTTTCTTTGTATGACTTTAAGTACTATCTCACGTCCTTGTTTCAGCCTGAACAATTCTTTTTATCATTTCTTATAGGGAACAGCTACTAGCAGCAAACATCAGCTTTTGTTTACTTGGAAATGCCTTCCTTTCTTCTTTACTTTAGAGGAATAGTTTTCATACAGATACAGAATTCTTGGTTGACTTTTTTCCTCTTAGTGCGTTGTCATCACGGCCTCCTGGCCTCCAAGGCTTCTGATGAAAAATGTCGCTGCTTTCGAGAGTTTCTGATCGGCTTTCAGCAATGTGACTATTCTGTGTCTCTGGTGGATCTCTTTGAGCTCCTCCGTGGAGTTTGTTGAGTTCCTTGGCTGTGTAGATTCCTATCTTCAAATCTGATAATTTTTCAGCCATTTTTCTTCAAATATTTTTCTGTCTCCTTCTCTTCTGCTTCTCATGTTCTATATGTTGTTATACCTAATGTCCCATAAGTTCCTGGGGTTCTATTCATTTTTCTTCATTCTCTTTTCTTTTATCTCTTTGAAGTTCGTGGTTTTTCTGTCTCTCAGATCTGCTGTTGAGCCTCTCCAGCGAATTTTTCATTTCGTCTGTTGTACTTTTCAGCTCCAGAATTTCTATTTGATTCCTGTGTAAAATTTTTATCTCTCTATTCATATTCCCTACTCATTCCTAAACCTTTGTCCTGATTTTCTTTAGTTCTTTGTCATTCCTTTCAACTCTTTGAATGTATCTAGACAGTTAATTTAAAATTTTTGTTTAGTAAGGCCAATCTTTAGACTTCCATATTGATGATTTCTGTCACTTTCTTTTTTATTTTTTTCCTGCGAATGGGCCATTTCCTGTTGCTTTGTATACTGTGTGATTTTTTTTTTTTTTTTTTTTTTTGCTGTTGAGAACTGGATATTTTAAATATTGTAATGCAGTAATCTGAAAAGCACAATTTATCTCCTCTACAGAGCAGCTAAAGTTAAACATTTAGCCGCTTCAGCTATCTGTTTAGCACTTTTCAACTACATTTGCAAAGACTGTATTTCTTGTCACATGTTACCACTGGATCCTCTGTTCTGTCGTCTCTGAGAACAACCAGTGATTTCTTTTAATGCCTGGATTTCACAAAGGAAAGGACGTCCTCCGTCTCCATAAGTCCTTTTGGCAGACATGGCCCGTGTGCTTCAGTCGTAGGAGCTGGAGACAATGGCCAGTCTCTTTCCTAGTCCTTCAGTGAACTGCCAGCCAGACCAAACCACACTCCCCACACTTGGGAGGGCAGGGTCCCCACCTCGATCCCCGCACGCCACTCCATGAGCATGGGCCACCGCCCCCACCACTGCCTGCCACAGGGAGCGTGCGTGCAGGCAGCTGCTAGCAGAGCGTGCCGTGCACCGACGCACGCCAGCCTCTTTCTTCGTCAGGCATTCCCTTGTACGCGGCGAGTAGCTAACTGGACGGCAGAAGTTTGACATGGCGATTCTGACGGTTGTTACCAGCTCAGCCGTTGATCCGGTGTAGGGACTGGTTCCTGGGGCTTCCCACGCTGCCATTTTTCATGATGTCACTCCCGGAGTTATTCTTGTTGAGATCTTGATCTCCACACTCAAGTGTACTGGCATATCTTGTAGAAAGAAGTCAAGTAAGGACTGACGTGTTTATAGTGATATATGTATTGCGTTCCTTCTTACAAATTATTTGCCATTATGCCGTCCATCTCACAGATCAGGATAGTTGACCAAAGACAGAATTTTGCATGTGTATGTAACTATATAGTCACTATATAGTCACTGTATCTTGTGGCTGTGTGGAGAAAATGGCATTTACTTTGTCTGTAATTAGTCTTCTGATACTTGTTATGGCTGACCTACTGACTGGGTGGGAGGAAAATCTGGCAGTATTTAAAACTTAGTCTAGTGCGACGACGGAAGTAGCCTGTTCAGGCGGTGTCGGGAGCTCAGAGACGAAAAGCCCTGTCTTTGCCTTTCATCCTGGGATGCTTTAAGGGTGTGGGGGGAGGGTGTGGCAGACGTGGCCTCCTAGCAGTGGGGAGCTGCCCCTTTCCATTGGCTGGCCATCTGCCACTTCCTCTGGTCCGTGGGCAGTGTCCCGGCACCTCCTGGTTGTGTTTGCCTCGCTGGCTTGTGCAGAGGGTGTCATGGCTGGCGTCGCTCACGCAGGGCCTGGACAACTGGTCGGAGCCTAACGGCCACTCTCTGACCACATCCTTCTTTCTTCCTCTCCTCCTCCCTGCGCTCTCTGGGGGCCTCTGGCCTGGAGCGTCACTCCCAGCCTTCGCTGTGGGATCACCCTGCTGAGTGGCAGGCCCCATAGCCGGCCCCGCAGCTCAGGAAACATGATTCCAGAGCTGACGGCTGCCCAACCGAGCTTGGAAGAACTGTCCCCGGAGACAGTGGCCCTGCCTGGCCCGTAAGACTGTGGAGTTACTACTCAGTGCTTCTCTGTGTGGCAAATGCTGCGTGGTGCTTTGTTGTGTCTCCCTGTTCCTTTCCGTAGCGACACGTGACAGCTCCCTGGGCCGACGAAGCCTTCCCGCAGACTAGGGCAGGAAAGTCATATACACGGAGAGGCCAACCAACAGCAGAAAGATGAACAATCTCAAACACTATCACAGTTACACGTGTGGATATAGACGTATATGAGGATCGTAGTTAAAGAGTCACATGTAATTCTTAACGTTTACAAGCCTTGAATTGAGGATCTTTAGGAGGCATAGGTAGTATACATGCATATGTGTGTGTATATGTATTTTCCATATGTAGTTAAGATACTATTCTATACACTTAAGATGTGTTACATATAAACGCATATGTATGTGTATAATTAAGAAGTTTATTTTCTTGTGTTGCAGGACAGTTCGCGTATGGTTAAAGAGAGACAGTGGCCAATATTGGCCGAGCATATACCACGTGATGCCTTGTAAGTATCCGGATTTCTGTCTTAAAAACCAGACATCGACCCCACCTCCCCTTCCTTCTGAGGTTGCCTTCTCTGCGTTTTCTTCTTGCGCAGGGGTGCCTGAGGGTCGGGGGCATCATGAGAACGGGAAGCGCCACAGTAAAGCATTTGAGGTTTTCTAAGCTCCCAGTGTGCACAATAGGAAGTCTGTTCTGAAATGTGACTGTGCAGGCCTGGCTCCTGGAAGGAAGACCCCATGCAGCAACAGGCCTCTGATTACAGCCCTGTCCCTCTGTCCTCCGACTTTTTGTTCGACTTTGTGGGGAAGCTCTTCCTTCGACAGTTTAAAATTATGTCCAGTGACCACATTTATGAAGCAAATTGTCCTTGCATTGTTATTATATTGTTTATTCAAATTCACGACATTCAGCATTGAACATTTAGTTCTCAAAAGGATTCGTTAGGATGAAAACATTCTAGGTATGAGTCAACCTCATTTCCCCAAGCTCTTACTTGAGGAATGTGTCCTCACACTGATAAATAGAAAATCTTTCAAATATGCTGTAAAAAAAAAAAAAGGTAAGACTGATGCTGAGATTCTTCCCTGGCAGAAGTCCCCCTACACGGAGAGAAGAGCCAGCTCCCCCAAACAGGACCTTTCTTTTCAGCCTAGTGTTTTATTGTTGAAGTTAGTGAAGTTTGGGCGTCCTCTCCCATGTTTGTTTCAGTGTAAAATAATTATTTAAATTATTAGTTATATTAGTAACTATTTTCCCCCCTGCCTGGTGTGGCTCAGTGAACTGAGTGCTTGCCTATGAACCAAAGGGTCATCAGTTCGATTCCCAGTCTGGACACATGCCTGGGATGTGGGCCAGGTGCCCAGCAGGGGGTGTGCGGGAGGCAACCACACATGGATGTTTCCCTCCCTCCCTCCCTCCCTCTCTAAAAATAAATAAGTAAAATCTTAAAAAATAAAATAAAGTCGTAAACCATTTCCTATTAAAACTAAATAAATATTTCCCTTATTCGCCTTCCGTCAACTCTTAATTGAAATGGACCTTCTAGAAAAACCCCTCAGGGTCGTTGTTCGGGCCCATGTACCCTCTGGCCTGCTGTCTTTTGCAGCAGCTCCCCTGATCCAAGTACCCGGCTTGGTTGTGCATGCCACAGTGTGTGACCAAAGTAAATTTGTGCTGAGCTGCAGATGTGATCAAGTTTATGCCTCTGGCAAAAGAATATTTTAATAACCCAAGCAACAATTTGCCTGTTTATGAACAGATGAATAATTAAGGCTGTAATGGCTTTCTGTGATTGTCAAATTACCTTTGAGGTTTTATGTGTCTTTAGAATTTCGTGTGATAACCACAGAGCTAAACCAAGTGCTCAACCTCACGTTAGCGAAGAAGAAATTTCTTCTAATTCTGAGCACGTACATTCGCCCCCTTCCTATTCTTTACTGTTGTGCCTCCAGCAGCCACCATGACATGGGCAAGGCCCCAGGTGCACTTGCCCTTCAAGCTGTGGTGGTCGTGGGGTCATTGGAAAGGGAAGGGGATTCTCTGATTGATTTTCCCCCAGATTTGTAAATGGTTTGAACCCGTTCGATCCGTGGTCTTGCTTTTTCATCCAGTTTGTCACGACATCCCACACTGAAAGAGACGGGGAAGGCCTGTCATCCACACGGTTGAAGTTGACCCCAGAGGCCGGTCGCTTCCAGGACGGTGAAGGCAGCAGAAGGGCACAGGGGGCGGAATGAGCGGGCTCTGGGGTGAGGAGCCAGGGAGCACCCTAAGGTGAAAGCTCATAGCGTCCTGAGCAAGGAGCTCACCCACCCACTGCCCCATACGGACATCCCTACACATTGAAGTGTCAGTCTCGGGAATTATCCATCCCACTGAGAAAACAGAAGCCTCGCGCTGCACTTTATCATTTGTGAAGCTGCAGGCAAGAATGACAAGGTGGCGGCTGTAGCTCCTGCACCTGGCACCGATGCTCAGTAAGCAAATACCTAGTGACGTCCGGAATCTGGTCGTGATTTCCTTGGAGCATCAGCCTAATTTTCCTGATGCCTGAACGCAGTCTTTGAGAAGAACGACCCCTTAATTGTCTGTATACTTTGCCCATGGCATTCTAAGGGGAATCGAAAGGGATTACCTTGCTATGGAAATGTGGTCTGTGGGCCGCCTGAGAACTTACTAGAAATGCAAATGTTGGGTTTCACCCCTGACCTGCCTAATCAGAATTTGCATTTTAAAAAGATCCCTAGGTAATCTGAATACATCTTAGAGTTTGAGAAGATTGTCTTGTGACCATTTATACATGTTTATATGAACTCATGTGCAGGGATGTCCAACATGTGGCCCATGCAGCCCAGGATGGCTGTGAACGTGGCACAACACAAAATCGTAAATTTACTTAAAACATTATGAGACTTTTTTGTGATTACGCACCACAATGTATTTAATGCGTGGCCCAAGACAACCCTTCTTCTTCCAGTGTGGCCCAGAGACGCCACGGGGTTGGACAGCCCTGGAGCCCATGTGTACATAATGTCGGTTTGCAAATACACAGACAGCAGCACACATTCTGGTCGATCAGACATCTACTGGGCACCCACTCTGTACACCGGCCATCAGGTCAGGTGCCAGGATTGGCAGGTGAACAAGGTGCGGGTGATTTCTATAGTCTTTTATTGTTGGATGGTTCCATTACTGTGGAAAGAAAAAAAGGCCTGTTTTTCACATCTGGCCCGAAATTTATTTTTATGTTTGTAGGAACAGTATGCATTGAGCTGATGAAGTCACAGATCTCTGAGCAAAAATTTAAGCTTTGTTTAACTCGAGAGAGGCAGTATCTTATTGCGAAAGGAGATACGCGACATTTTCGGTCATTTAGAAAACCTGAAGTAGCTTCCAATGTCCAGAGGGTTGTTTTGCATTCCTTTCATTTGAAAGACGTCTTGTTAAGAGGTTAGTCGATATGATCCCTAAATAACAGTCATGTGGTATTAGCCACAAAATAAGGGAAAAGGTACAGTATGTCTCAAGGCTACCGTATGGAGACCACAAGGCGGGTACGGCCACACTGTGTGTTTGCAGTGGCATACATAAAGTAATGTTCCAAAACTTGAAGAAAACAAAACATCTCGTACCTATAATGATGGCTTATTTGTTTATTTTGCTCATTAACACCTTTTAAATATAGTGTTTGTCATGTTCTGGGTAGGGTCCTACTGTTGTGTAGCATTGAGAAGAATTTGAAGTCTGAGGGAGGGAAGGAAACAGAAGGCACCAGGTGAGAAAGAGTGGGGGGCGAAGGCCAAGTTCGAGGGCAGGGAGTGAGCCTACGATGCTGAGCGAGCCTGAAGGGGCGGGGGACCAAGGAGGATGAGGGGCAGACACGTCACGATCGAAAACACAACCGCGGTTGCCCTGGCCGAGGGGCTCCATTGCTTGGAGCGTCGCCCCGTACACCAAAAGGTGGCGGGTTTGACCCCTGGTCAGGGCACATGCCTGGGTCGTGGGTTTGCTTCCTGGTTGGGATGCATTCGAGGGGCAATTGATTGATGTCTCTCTCTCACATGCATGCTGTTCTCTCTCTCTTCCCCCGCCCCTTCCTCCCTTCCTCTCTCTCTCTCAAATCAATAAACATATTTTCAAGTGAAGATTTTTTTAAAAAAGATCGCAACCACTGCTTTGGGGTGTCCTCATACCTTGTCTTTTCTGAGGAACTCCCGTGTCCCCTGTGGTGGGGAGCGGGAGAAACCAGACTTGCCTGGTTACAACTGTTCGCCCCTGAGCCAATCTGATACTCGAAGGAATTGGGAATTTGAAGCAGGAAATGCTGGTCTCGGCCCAGGCTGGTCCCCGAGGCTGGGGACGTGTGCTTAAAGAGAGCTGATCTGCTTAAGAGAAGGTGGGGACGAGAGAGGGACAGGGGCACTTGGCTCCGGAGGGAGAGGATCCTGCACCAGTGATGCCAAAGGTCTCCCCCCGCATCCCCCCGACCCCCGGCCACCCAGGTGTGCTTCTTTCCTTGAGTCCAAGAGGTGCTCCGTCTCCTCCAGGACAAGCCCGTCTGTGCCCGAGCTCACTCTCGTGGGTTCCTGGTTCTCATACTTAAAGGAATGTGACTCAGCCAGCCCTGGCTGGAATTAGCATGCCTCCTGATTCCTCTGGGTTCCGTTTCGCTCAGATCTCTTATCACAAGGACTGAGCCAGGTCCCTGGTGGTGTCACTGTGGTGTTGAGCTGAAAATAGTCTGGGAGAAGTGAGGGCAAGAAGAATAGAAGAAAGAAATAGTTACCGTTTTTCTTAATTCCTTTGCATAGTCCGTTCAGCAGACATTAAATGTTTCTTCTGCACTAAATACCATGCGATGGATTAAGGGGATGGTGGTTAAATGGGGCAGACGATCCCTGTCTTCGTGGTGTGTACATTCTGCCGGAGAAGGCAGACCCAAAACAAGGGCCACCCAGGGTGCATGGGGTTACCACGTGAGACAGAGGAATGATGGAAACACTGTCCCGGAGGTTCCCCAAGGAAATTCCCCTTGAAACCCCTGCTGTCTGTAGAGAATTTGGGGTGACTGATGACTTGTTTTGAAGTTTTCTATAAGCTGATTTCTATGGATGGGTAAGAGCATTTCCTTATCAGATATTCTTTCAAAAAATAATATCCTCTTGCCATGTCTCAGGTACTCCCTGCTTATTGCCTATGACAAGGTCAACTGCAGCGTTCCCAACGGGGACCTGCCTGGGCTTGAAAACCAGACGGTGCGGAGTTGAGGTTTCACTTGTGTCCAGAAGTGTGGTTACTTGTTTCAGGCTCCTAGTAGGTGCCATTTCAACCACTGCATTTGTGTCCCACTACAAAGGGGAAAACACAGACCCTTGGAAAGCATAGGCATCTCTGTTGTCATGGTTGAGACATTCTATATTTACTTTACCAACCAGGTCAGCAAAGGAACAGGGGACAGAGGGCTCAAGCCAGAACCTGGGTGACGGTTTGTTTGAGATTTTTCTTATTCCACTGGAGTATTGTGTATCATGTCCGGGCCTTTATTGCCGATTTTTCCCCTTGGGCACAGAGAACAGGGAAAACAACTTGGCTGCCAGGGATGCGGTGAGTGGGAGCTGGAGAGGGCCGAAGCCTCGGGGCGGAGGGCGTGCTGGGTCATCGGGAATCCCCTGCGGGGTCCTCTGCTGCCAGGGCAGGCCGAGGAATGTACTTCAGTGCCTAAGTGTTTATGAATTTGTCCCCCAAGCAAAACCGAAGAAAGGTTTTCCAAGATGATTACGGGTAAAAGGCACACCTTGCTGAACCATAAAATGACCGCTGTTGTCGTATCTCCGCTCTCTGCCATGGCCTGGTGGGGTGGTATTGCCCACTCGGAAGTCGCAGGGGAGCCTCGTGGTGTGTTCGCACAAATCTGGTTGCTTTATCATTTGCTCAGTTATCTTTAAAAGTTAGGAACTCTCGTCTTCCCTGAAAAACATAATTTTTGAAGTATTTGCTTCCCAGTTTTTATCAGAAGGCTCTGCAGTCCTACTGCGCGTCTGTTCTGCTCATCCCTACTTTGTGCTGGCCCTTGCAGAAACACCTCCCCTCGCTCTCATGCCGAGGTATTCGTTGTGGCTGTTTTTGAAGACTTTGTCCCCACAATGCCCCGTGCCCTTGCCATGAGAAGCACGAAGCAGGAATACTTTTCAGATACCAGGGTGAGAACCCTTTTCTGTCCCCAAGGGGGAACTTCCCAGCCGGCGTGCTCCAGCAGACTGGGGCGGTCCACGTGGCCCACTGCCTGCAGGAAGCGATGATCCCTGTAGCAGAGCGGCGGTGCGCCAGGCTTCTGAGCCCTGGAACTCTCTCCCAGTTACTCCCAGCGCGAGGCAGAAAAGGTGTAGGGGAACAGCTCTGAGGACCTGGTGCAAGGTTCTGAAGGATCGACCAACAGATCTTTCATTCTCCTTGTCTTTCTGTTCTTACATATGCATATTTTCTTCAGCCGTGGCTCCTTATTTCTGTTGTTTGCTTCTGTTGCATCTGTTTTGTTAAGCCATTTCGAATGCTTTGTGAAATGAGGCAGGGAATGCCTTAAATAGGTGACCCTAGTTAAGATGCATGAAGAGATGAAGTTTGAACATAGTCTTGCTATTTGTATGACATTCAGCCCCTAATATGAGTTGTCTAAGATTGGAGTACGTGCGGTCCTGCTCCCTCATCTGTGGTTTCACTTTCCAGTTGCAGTCAGCATGGTCAGACGTGGCCTGAAAATACCAAATGGAAAATTCCAGAAATAAACAATTCATGAGTTTCAAATCACGTGCTGTCCTGAGTGAGCAGTGTGATGAAATCTCTCACTGTCCCACTGGGGTTGTCCATCGCCCCTTTGTCCCGCTTGTCCCTGTTGTGTCCACTCTCAGCCGTCAGATGGACTGTGGCAGCACCGCGGTGCTTGTGTGGATGTCATCCTTACTTTACCTAATCCTGAACCCAAAGGGCAGGAGTCACGGTGCCAGCAATTCGCAGAAGCAAGGACAAGCAGTCAAGTGTTCCCTTTAAGGGAACGGATACATGCGTGGGAGAAACATAGGATATGTGTGTTCACTAGTCTCTGCGGTTTCGGGAGTCCACTGGGCTCTTGGAAAGCATCCTTGCAGATAAGGGGCAGGGGAGGGTGGCTACTGCGTTCAAAGTACCTTGTAGGTTAGAACCTGTCTGGGTGGGCGGCTGGTATTTGATTTTCATTTTTGCTACCAATTTGCGGAGTCAGCTTTGGGGAAGTCCTTCACATATTCTCTGTTCTGAAGCCTAACAGATAAACTGTCCGTTTTCTTTGTTCTCAAATTTGTAAAAGCACTTCGGCTATGAGATATGTCAAATAAATATTTGCGAAGTCTGTTCAGGTTTTGGTGTTTAGCAGCGCACGCTGTCATTGCCGGTCTTAACTCAGAGGGATCAGGGAAGATTCGCTCATTTGTGAGGCTGTGGCCGCCTTGGCTTCCTTTTCCCGCCTGTTGGGACTGTGGTCCCCGAGCGGCAACTTTCGACCAGCCTGCGGCAAGCATTTCTACAGCGCGCAACACCTGACAACACAGTCCGGGGTGCTGAACTGCTTTCCCTTCGATTGTCAAATAAAAAAGTGACAACAGCCACCCCAAGAGCCTGTTTTCTTGATCAGATCTACAAAAACTAGATTCTGTGGTGTGCCTTAGACTTTTAGTAATTAGCTTATGTGTGCCACGGGGTGAAAGAAGTTTGAAAATTGCTGTCCTAGAGCAACAGAAAATTTGCAGTTTGAGGGTTTAGAGTAGTGCAATGGCTTATACGTTCATGCGCTGTATGTCTGGGGTGGAAGTGAGTTGCTCCATACGTCGGTTGCAGCTGTAAGTTTTCCCACTGGGGAGGTCCCAGGACAGCCTGCCACGGTCGGGGCCGTGGAGGGGACTCCCGAGTCGGGTCGTCCCACACTATCTGCTGGGTTTACTGCGGTTTGGGAGGAAATTCATGTGGTTGGGTACGTGATAGGAAGGTATTTGAAATGATGGATTTGGCAGTTCTGTTTTTATAAGGTAGTGTTTGTTTCGGTCACTTTTAGACAGTATCTTTGATTCAATTGAGGGAATTTTTTGGCAGTCAGGGGAATGCGTGTATGATTGGGAAATGCCCATCCCATTGTTTAATTTATATCTTATTTCAAAATGACTCCTTGGTTCCTATTGTTCCTTTATTGGCTTCTTTTTTTAAAAAAAAAAAAGATTTTATTTATTTATTTTTAGAGAGGGGAAGAAGGGAAGGAGAAAGAGAGGGAGAGAAACATCAGTGTGTGGTTGCCTTTCACACACTCCCTACTGGGGACCTGGCCTGCAACCTAGGCATTTGCCCTGACTGGGAATCAAACCAGCGACCCTTCTTTCTTGGCTTCTTTTGGGTTATGTTATATTATGGACCCATGTGTAAATACAGTATTTGCACTTTTGAAAATAATGTTATCTGATCTTTTAATTTTGTGTTTACTAAGGTGCCCGAAAAACTTTTGATTTTTCATAGAAATGAAGGAAAATGTAAATGCTAATTAATCTGAGTAATTATACCATTTATTTAGCATACTCTTATCTGACTTTCATCTAACGGAGTAATTTAAAATTTGCTGTAGTTAGGTCGGTTTACTGTAGCTTAAAACCTGTCAGGGAGAAAACATGACGACTGCTGATTTCACTCCAACTCAATTAAAAGAAAACGAATGGTTAATTTTATTTGAGTGCATAAAATATTAGATTTAAATGAAAAATGGGTTTATACTCTAGACGGCTGAAGTCCTAACTAATAAGTGGTCTTAAAATAAAACATGGCTTGAATGGTGTAAACATAATAAATATTACCTTGTGACAAACAGGGCTGAATGAAATAATATCGGTAAATTGAATTTCTGCTTTGTGGGTGGTGAGAAGCTCCTTGAAGGCTCTGGACTCAAGGCCCCTTTAACTTGGGACCTTGACATTTAACTTCACCGGGATGCACTTAACAACTAAAGCTTTATTCAGGGAAGCGCCTGTCGTTTATTTGAAGTCCCCCCCCATCCCACCCCCCAAACGACCCAGCAAGGTCGACGCTCCCTGCCCAAGTGCGCTTCAGCGCCAGGAAGCAGTCAGAGCGATGGCAATGCGTGGGCCACCCTTCAGTGAGACTTGGGTTGGTTTGAGCCAAGTTCAACCAATCAGCAAAGGACAGAAAATAAGCCATAAAAGATTTATAGGTATAAGTAATAGAAATGAGGAAACTTTTCCCCAAGTAGAAGTGTTTTGAGAATGCCTCCTCACACCTACATTTTTTTCTCAAAGCCAAGAGCCATGTTTTTTAAAGACCAACTATGGGGTAGAAGTATCACAAACACAAGTGGCCAGTTTCTGTCTAGTCCGTTTAATTATGGACTCTGCTGAGGTCGGTGTCAGTCACTTGAGCTCCCTTTGCCTAGGGCCCACATCTCTTGAATTTTTGCCCCTTCAGATTATATGGTCATTAATATAATTGCCCAGGCTGGAGTGTCTTCTGATTTTATTTCTTCCCAACCTTTAAGCTGAATACCTGTCTGAAACTACAAAGGTTTCGTTTTTAAAAAACCGCTTAGCATTATGAAAGTGTTTAATTTTAAAGGTGAGACTTTGGCAGGCAATCAAGGTCTAAGGTAAGAGACTATCATTTCCCACTGCACACAGACCTACACGAATTTCTTTTCCTTCTTATCTTTACCTTTCACTTTCTCCCTAAAATCTTGCCAAATATACTTTTCTGACTGTCATCAGTGTGAGACAGAGAAGGGAACTGAGAAATCTGAATCAGATAGCATGGAAAATGAGCTCTGGTGCTATTTGACCGAGACATTGGGGTCAGTTTTTTCCTATATTTATTATTGTTTTTTAAATTTTAGCATTTTTAAAATTTTCAATGATAGTTGACTTACATTATTATACTAGTTTCAGGTGTACAACCAGTGACTAGATGTATAACTTAACGTCTAATCATCGCCATAAATCTCACACCCATCTGACGCAATACATAGTTTCAGAATGTCGCGGACTAGATTCCCTATGCTGCCAGACTCTTCTGTAGCAACCAGTTCGTCCTCCTTAACCCCTTCACCATTTTCGCACGTCCCCTCAATGCCCCTCCCATCTGGCAGCTGTCAAAATGTTCTCCGTGTCTGTGCATCTGTTTCTGTTCTGCACGTTTGTTTGTTGTGTTTTTTAGACTTAACTGTTGATTGATATGTACTTATTACCATTGGATTGTTTAAATTTTTAATCTTTTTTTTCCTTCTGCTTAAAGAAGACCCTTTAACATTTCATTTCATAAAATAATGGTTGGGTAGTGATGAACTCCTTTAGCTTTTTCTTGTCTGGGAAGCTCTTTTTATGTCCTTGAATTCTAAATGAGAGTTTTGTTGAGTACAGTAATCTAGCATATAGGTCATTGCTTTTCATCACTTTGAGTATTTCTTACTAATCCCTTCTGGCCTGCAAAGCTTCTGTTGAGAAATCATCTGACCATCTTATGGGAGCTCCCTTATCGGTAACTAACTGCTTTTCTCGTGCTGCTTTTAAGATTCTCTCTTTGATTTTAATGTTTTGCATTTTAATTATGATGTGTCTTGGAGTGGGCCTCTTTGGGTTCACCTTGTTTGGAATCCTCTGTGCCTCCTGGACTTGTATGTCTATTTCCTTCACCAAGTTCAGGAAGTTTTCTGCTATTATTTTTTCAATAGGGTTTCAATTTCTTGCTGTCTCTCTTCCTCTTGTGACACCCCCATGATATGACTATAAGTAAGCTTGAAGTTCTCCCAGTGGCTCCTTATATTATTCTCATTATTTGGGTTTTATTTTTATTTTTTTGCTGTTCTGATGGGGTGTATTTTGCTCCCTTTTTTTCCAAATTGCTGATTTGATTCTCAGCTTCATCTGTTCTACTGTTGATTCCCTGTAAATTATTCTTTATTTGAATTAGTGTACCTTCCATTTCTGACTGGCCCTTTTTTATACTGTTGAAGTCCTCATAAGTCCATCTACTTTTCCTTTAAGTTCAGTGAGCACCCTTACAACCAGTGTTTTGAACTCTGCACCTGGTAGATTGCTTGTCTCTATTGTGTTTAGTTCTTTTTCTGGAATTTTGTTTTGTTCTTTCATTTGGGTATGTTTGTTTGTCTCCTCATTTTGGCAGACTCCTTGTGTTGGTCTCTCTAAGTATTAGGTGGAGCTTCTATGTCTCCCAGGCTTGGTAGAGTGGCCTAATATAGTAGGTGTCCTGTAGGGTCCAGTGGCAAGCCCCTCCTATCACCCAAGCTGGACACTTGAGGTGCACTCCTATGTGGGCTGTGTAGGTTCTCCTCTGGTAGTTGAGCCTTGACTGCTATTGGCATCTCAGTGGGAGGGATTGCCACTCAGGCCCATCAGCTGCAAGGACCAGCTGCAACCACTGACCACTGACTTTCAACCACTGTGGAGGATCAGCTGTGCAGGGAGGGGTCCACCCCACAAAGCAGAACTGACTTCAGCAGGGCTCTGGTGCCGGCTGAGTCCACCCCTTGAGTGTGTCTCGTGGGGGGTGGTTGGCCGGTGCTGCTTGACAAGGTCCGAAGCCTCCAACTGGGTGTGCTCCAGGCTGTGTAGGCTAAGGTCAGCCATCACCTGTGCTCTGCCTGGCACCACCTGGCATAAGCTACAAAGTGATCTGCAGATGGCTGCTACTTGTGCTGGGCTTAGAGGTGCCCAGGCGAGGCCAAGCTGTGAACCAGGAACACCCACTGCTAGTGCTGGGCCTGAGGTTACTTGGTGAGAGGTGAGGGACTTACTGAAGCCACATGCTGTTTGTTTGAGAGATTTTAGGAAAGTCTGAAAGCATGAACCAGGACAAGCCATTTCTACAGAAAAGCCACTGGAAACAGCTTGGGTGGACCTGAAAGTTGGGTGCGGTGGGGCCTCGGGGAATCACCAGGGTGTGGCAAACAATGTGGGCCTGGTTGCTGGAGACTCTTGTACAGACAGAGCCTGCCTGCTGGCTCTGCGAAGGGAACAGTGGCCTCTGACAGCAATTCTGACTCGGGGAGAGTTGTCCGGCCCCCACCGCCCTCCCCCCACCTCCCCCTGGTTCCAGACAATGCAGTCAGTTCCTGCCTGTGTTTTCCTCATTCCTTTCAAGCTGCTGCCTCAGCTCCAGAGCTCAAAGGGAGTAATTCTGAATAAGTGTGAGGGCCCTTTAAGAGGAACTGCCCAGGACTCCAGCTGCCTGCGTCCCGCTCAGTCCCAGTCCCCACAGGTTTCCAGCCACTTTGCTCAGCCTCTGGGGAACACAGTTTTAAAGTATTTAAAGAGGATAGTCTCTCAGCCTGTTCGTCCAACGTCGCCCATGAACTTTCAGCCATCAGCTCTAGACCGTTATGTTTCTATTGACTTAGGATGATTCGTTTAACAGTTTATTTAGGTTGTAGTTTGCCATAGGTTCTTAGTTGATAGTTCCACTGCAAGCTGAAATCTTTTTTGCGACACATCACATTTTTGCAGCCTCGCTACAAACATGATGCTCCGGTCACATTTTGCTTTGCTTCCTCCCTCGTTTCCTGCCAGCGGATTCCCTTGGCCGTGCGGCTATCGGTGACCTTCCGGGGCAGCGCGGCCCCTTTCACACGCTCTCGCTGGGACGGATGGAAGCCCATTTTGTAAGGGCCATAGCACTAGTGGCCAAGAGCTTTCTGTTTGGAAAAATTCTGCTGAGTTGAAGTTGGGAGGATCTCTGCATCAGTCTCTCTATGGCCCCCAACCCCTAAAAGGAAAGACATTTACTGTAACAAGTAGGGACATAAGCATTTTTTCAACCACCCCGTGCGTCTTTGGTGCTACAGAAGCTACAGGCAACCAACCCAGGACCCGTTCCTTCGGGAGTGTCGCAGTTGGGAAATGGTCTGAGGAACATCACAAGGCTCACACACCAAAAGTCTTTTTTCTCTTTCTGTGCACGCGCATGTGCACACACACACACACACACACAGGTTTGCTCGGTGCTTTACCGAGATGCCGCTCTGAAGGGGTGCGTATGCCTTTGGGGCAACGCCTGGGCGGTCTTGCCCTCTGTCTCTCTGCCATTTTCCATCTCTAACCACCTTGTGTCTGAGCATAGGGGGTCTAGAAGAGCAGCATCTCGATTAAAATTTCTTTTGTTTGTCGTCCTTTATGGGAAATGTCTTTTCCCTTTAAATTCAGGTGGTGTTTCTTACAATCAGTATAAAGTCATTTGACCTGAGGAGGCGACATCAGGTACTAGTAAGTCTCACATGTAGTTGGTGTCACAGTCTACACATTCCTTGATGACAGCTACAATACCTGATATATACGCCATTGAATCACATGCCGGAACACAGTAAGCATTCTCAATTTGACAGAATGACAAGAAATTCAGTAAATGGAGGGAAACGATGAGTAAAGAAATATTAGCAACGTAGTGTTAAGGGTAGCCGGTGCAATGTCATATAAGTGTCTTTTAAATCACATTTGCAGATCGGGGGGTTTTCTGACTATCGCATTACTGGGCTCGAACTTTGGAGGAACTTACACAGTGAGTACTGGCCAGGCAGGCAGCCGAGTGACAAGGACTTGACTAGTCCATAAGTTTTGGGTTGCAGTCGAGTCTTGCTTTGTGTGCTCATGCTTCTATTTAATAAGCAACTAGATATTCAAAAATTATACAGAAGTAGCAAAATACTAAATAAAGACAATGTTATAAGTGTAATCCTGTCACTCAAACACAACTATATTTAGTTTTTCTGTGTATATTTCTATGTGTGTATGAGTTTATGTAGTTGTAGTCACATTGTATTTTTGGGTTTTTTTTTTCAGCTAACAGAATAATTTTCCGTGAAATCACTGGATTTTAATTTTACCCATATGTAATGGGATAGTGAGATCTGGAATCTTAGCATCTGTATAGAAATTTTGCCCACATACGTTGTAGGTCAAGGGCAAGTAAGACCTTCTTAGGGCAGTGCATTAAATATCAGTTGATTACTTCTTTCCAGCAGTGTTCTTTTGGGAATCTAGTTTAATTTTGTGGCTAAGCTGAAAGAAAATACTTTTCTGGACTAGTGAAGTTGATGAGGGGCAGGGTTGTGTTTTTTTTTTGTATGTGTCTATTTTCTAAATGGATCATGATTGAAAATTAGGGAAAAGTGATTATGTAGTTTAGAAGCTCATTTTGTTGTTGTTCAGGGCCCTTTTATGGAGAATGAAAAAGAATGTTACTAAGTGATGTGTTTATGGAATGGCTCTGTTAGTAGAACTTGAAGTTCTTGTATAGTTTAAAGATAATCTAAGTTGGATGTTTGAGAACAGGACCAGGTTTGAATTACGGTATGTCTTTGAACTTTCTCCAGCTTTTCCTTCCTGTGTGGCCTTGGGGAAGACATCAAACTGTAACTGTGAAAGTAGGAATAAAAGCACCTGATGGCGGTTATGATTATGATGAATGGTTCACGATCTACAGGGCTCCTGGGAAGATGGGCGAGGAATTTTTTTAAATTGTGTAGGACTCTGTAGGACAACTATTTCAGTATAGGGCCGATTGTCTCAAGGGCTCCATTCTTACAAGCAAGGTGAGGGAGAGAAGGCAGACACCTTGAAGTTGACTGCTGAGCAAGCCCTTCTTGGCCACGTGGAGCTTCCACGCACGCTTCATTATCAAGGTTCGGGCCAGCCTTGCAGAGCCAGTCGGCCCTGGCCCGGGACAGGGTGAACTGGCTCACTTGACCTCCCCCTGCAGAGCCTGGCCCTGTGTCAAGTTGGTTCTCTTCCAGGTAAAGACCAACCCCCAGTCTTTTTCCATTACCAGCTTCCAGCCTATCCCTTGAACGCTGAGAATAAAAGACTTTTCTGCTAGTCTTCGTACCTAAAATCAACTGTGAATCCAAAAGTAGATTTGGGTACTAGTGTGTGGCTGTGTGTGTATGGGGGAATAAGATCTTTCTTTTGGTTTCCGAGGGCAGGAAAGATAGGTGATTCCTATTAAAGTTGGGGTTGGAGTGGAAGAGACAGACAGGTCGGTGACAGAAAGATTACGCTGCACAAAGTATTATTAATCTCATCAAGCAAACTAGGACGCGATGATGAGAGAACAGCTGAGACCAGTCCCATAGGAACGTGTCCAGTTGGAGACTCTTGTTGTTTTATTGATTAAAGGCTAACTGAAAAACTAGGGTTGGTTGTAAATGTACTGTTTTTATTTTTGGTGAGTGGGAGTTAAATGAACTATTATTCAGGAAATAGTGGCCAAAAAAAATAGCCGCACACTTTTAGCTAGTCCCCCCTGAGTCGATGAGAATCACCGTCTTGTTAATTTCACCAACATGTTCATTTCTTTCAGCTCCTTGTTCATGCATGTCTTTTAACCCGGAAACAAGAAGACTGTCCATAGGTCTAGACAATGGTTCAATCTCAGTAAGTACACATAAATAAGATTTCCAGTTGAAATAATTCCCTTCCTGTGGCGTATGTGTCAATATACATGTATTGTGATAAGAATTATTTATGGATTTTCTTGCTAAGTAAACCAGAAATTGCAGTGCAGCGCATTATGGTGAGGTACAGGGAGGGCCGTCGGCAGCTTCGACTTAAGGCTCGGCTGTACTTACAAGGCGCACGGGGCCTAGAACACGGCCCGTAGGAGGCCTCCCTGTGAGCCGCAGGAACCCGTGTGTTAGTGGGGTGAGCCGCGACACCGGCGGCTTGGATCAGATGGTTAATGGTGGTGTCATATGCTTCCCCACACAGGGACAGAACGCGCGGGAAGTAATTCTTTTAGCCTGCATATCTGATCATCTTTAATACTCGATGTTCTTCTCCTTCCCCTCTTCCGTCTGCTCCTCGTTGTCCCCTTAGCTGCCTGTCGCACGTGAGCAGAATCCTGCAGGTCTGCAGGCATTTGTAAAGAAAGCACCGCATTTAGTCTGAAGAGTAGGTGCAGATAAATACTAAACCTTCGATTATAGATCTTGAGGGAAGTGAAGTCATTAGAAATTGGGATCTCAGGTTTTTGTACTTAATCTTCTTTTGACATATTTATTTCAACCAGTATATGAACTAGTGACAGACTAATCTGGCAGATTCTTCATTGTGGTGAATTATCCAGTACGTGTTATCTTGAGTTCCGGGCAACAGGCCCTGCTTTGGGCCCTGGGAATTACAGGACTTTCCTCAAGCCTCACTTCGCCACAGGAGGAAGGGGCTGAAGGGCCGGGGGGGGTGTCCCCATGCTCGGGGTCCTGGGTAAAACCAGCAGCCCCCACCTGAAGGGTGGCCAGGGTTTGAGGTGGGTAGGATGTCCATGCATGTGCACAAGGCCCCTCTAGGTGCTGGTTGACGTGGGGAGTGTGAAGAAAAGCGAGTGGGCTGGCCCTCCTGTGTCCCCACACCATGGTGTGGAACTGCGAGGGATCTAAAATTCCAAATTTGTATCCGTACCTCCAGTTGGTTGAAAGTGCATTTGTCAAGACTGGAGGAAGAGACCACATTTTATTTAACAGTGTAGCCTGATTTGTAACCTGGGAAAACCCAGACATATGGAATGTAGGGCTCCATTTGTAGCCTTGCCCTGATCCCTGCAAGGAGTCTGAAGTGGTGGACCTGAAATTTTCCGTTTGAGCTTCAGTCAGAACATTTGTTTGGTGACCTTAATATTGTTAACTACAAATCAGCCTATCGAAACAGATTTATGGAATTTCTATAGCACCCAGTAGCATTGGGTAGCTCTATAAACTCTGTTCCTTAGGAGGATAGAAGTCGCTGGTACAGATCTTGTCTACTTTAAGGAGAGCCATTTTAACAAGTGGGGTGAGGGGAATAAATCTATTTCTAAAAGATAAAGGCAGATAATTGGATTGCTCAATGAACTGAAGAATTTATTACAAAAGAAATCCGAGAAGGTGAAGTGAGGCCCATATACTGCCCAGCATTTCATGGAATAGTATGTGCAATACTGTCCGTGAAAAGACTGATGTGTACATAGCATGTGGGTTAGTCTTTGCATTTTTGAAATCAGTGTAGGTGGTTAGTGGATGCTGATAAATTTGGCTTTGAAGGCAGGAAAGGCGAGCAAAGTGAGTTCTGGAAGGTTCTGGCTGCGCGTTGTATGTGACCCACTGTTTCTTTGCTGAATGGAACAGGTGGAGAGCCGAACAGGAGTCAGAGACGCAGCGGAGAGGCTGCTCCCTGTGCGTCAGCGCAGTGTCGCGACAGTGAACCCTGCCCCCCGGGCTCTAAAACAGAGGAAGGGCCCAGCTCATATAAAATAATGTCCCTAAAAGTACTTCTTTTATGTTGCCAAAAAAGATGAATTGAGCCCTGGCTGGTGTAGCTCAGTGGACTGAGTGCGGGCCTGCAAACCAAACAACTGCGGTTCGATTCCCAGTCAGGGCACATGCCTGGGTTGCAGGCCAGTTCCCAGTAGGGGACACATGAGAGGCAACCACACACTGATGTTTCTCTCCCTCTCTCCTTCTTTCCCCTCTAAAGACAAATAACTAACATCTTTATTTAAAAACAAGATGAATTGTACGCGCTACCTAACTCAGACTCAGCTGAGTTAGGGAAAGACGCAAGGAGAAAACAGCAAGTTCAAGGAGCAGGGTTCCCATCGATCACGACATTCGCGGCTTCTTTACTGGAGACATTTCTACCGAGTCTCAGCCGTTTGACAGTTTACCCTCTGGACATGAGAACTCTCTTCACAGACTGTAAATTCTCTGTCCCCGGAAGATAGCAAATCAATGTTTAAAAGAAATACTGGTTAACTCACTTTAAAACAAAGAAAGGAGGAAATCAGAAGGCAAATCCTTCTTATTTTACTGACTAAAAAAGAGTTAAGAGGCAGTTAGCCTTATGTAACTGAGTAATGAATTAGGAAGTGGAATTACCAAAAATAGACCATTCTTTCAAAAATCTGGCCACAAAAGGAAGGCGGGAGGTGCCGAGCTTCTGCAACAAGATACGAGAGGGGACGAGCGACAAGAGTGTCCAGGACAAGGTGGAGACTTTAGCTCTGGGAAAGAATGGGGAGACTTTTCAGACAGGAGGGAAGGACAGAGACAGTTTCGAGCTGGAGGAGAGGAACGGCCTTCCATTTTTCCCATGAAGTAGCAAGTTAGATCACCGACTGACAGACGCTAAAATGGGCCGAGGGCGTATTTTCATGGCTGTAGCTTGCTTTTTCTGATTTTATGGCCCCAGACGCCTGCTGTCATGGTTTACAAAGTCTCGATTCTCTCTCCAGGTGTTGTTCAAATGCCCCACCCCTTTCTTTTTTTTTCTTTTTGGGACAGGTGTTTTCTGAAATTTCTACTGCCTGAAATTAATCACACATGATACTTTGTACGGTAGCTATGTTGTATTTGCTTATTTAACTTGTTTTGTAAGAAGCTTTGAAGTCTTCCTCCCTCATTAAATACAGTGTTGAACGTTAAGGACTTGGTCAGTCTTTTATTCATCTCCTCTCCCAGCAGCTTTTAGTGTGGTTTCTTGTGCAAATTGGGGACACGAGGAATAATTTGTTCAGTAAGTCACTGGCCAAAGCACACGCCGTTATTATTTAATTTAGCTGGTTGTGGTAAGTGCCTGCCTAAATGCTGAGGTAGTTTATTTGTATCATTCTATTGCTGTTGAAAATATTTTTCACAGTGAAATTATCCTCTGTAGGGGAAGAAGTGATGCCAGTACTTTAATTCATCTTGAGTTTTCATAAATGCCCCCGGTGTTCATGTTGAAAGAAGTCAGTCCGATTGTGCTAACAGCTGTTTATGCTGAAGCAGGACTTGAAAATTTCCTGGCATAATGTCTCATGTATGGTAGCCAACCAGCAAATATTTTAATATCAACTGTGTGCAAAAGATCATGCTCAGTTCTAACATGTGGCTCACTGGTCTCAAAGTGCTGATCTCTTAGTTGGGAAAAATGAAGTTATGAAAAAAGCAACACAGGCTAAAATGAAGTGACAGCGAAACTAGCAGCACACCGACGCGACCAGTGTGCCGCTGGCAAGGCTGAGGTCGGGGAGAGCCGGAGGGAGCGGCCTGGCCTGGGTCAGCTCCGTGGAGATCGGATGTGAGCTGAATTTAGAACATGGGCTGGGATTTGATTAGCTAGAGGAGAGATAGGAAGGTAAGGCAAAATGAAAGAAAAAAAAAAAACGTGGCAGTAGGACATGGCAAGGAATGTTTGAGGGAATTGTTTGGCAAGAAGTCAACAGTTTGGGGAAAGGATTAATAGGGTATAAAGTATAATAGATAGTTGAGGTTTAATTCTAAAAAGCTTGATGCAGGATGAGTAGTTAGCATTGTATAAAGGAACTGAATTCCTAACAGGGAAGATCTCCCCACATCGTCACTTGGGGAGACTTTCTAAGGTATTTAGAAGGGATAAGAGACTAGTGAGGAAATGTCAAAACACAGAAATTAGAGAATTTCTATGAAACTAATTTTTACCAATCCTGCTGAATTGTAGCTATAGGGTAGTCATAGAGGTATATATATATAAAATCATCTTTATAAATATATTGCTCTTCATCAAAACTGTTAGTGAGCCAAAATTCTTATTAAAATCTTGCCAAGATAAATGCATAGTCATTGAAAATATTCTGAACAAGTCCCAAAGATGATAAAGTCTCTGCTCTCCAAAGATTAGTTTCATGTATGTGTTATAGGAAGTTGGGGACGAGAGGAAAAGATTGGTTATATGGAGGTTAACATTCCGAATAGTGGTTATCATATAAAAATAAATGATGCTGCCCAGGTATGGACTTGTTGTTGTTTGGGTAGTTCCTGTGGTTATTATATTCTCGTAGTACACATTACTGTTAGTTCATGTAGGTCACCCAAGGGAATGAAAATAGAGAGCTGCACGTTTACTGACCAGCGACTATGCGCCAGGCGCTCTGCTTCCCATACATCCCTCTTCCCAGCTTTCCCATCATCCTCCTGTGGAGGGGGTGCCATTCGTGTTTCCCAGATCAGAGCACTGAGGCCTGCAGAGCACGCCTGCCTTCTGGCGCACCTAGCCAGGAAGCCGCTCTCAGCAAAGCTGGGGACCCTGTCTGTGTTCCCTCATCTGTTTGTGGGCCTGCCTCCCTCACTGGATGGTGAGCTGCCTGCAGGCGGAGGCCGTGTCTGCTTCGGCGCTGTGTCCTAACGGAACTCCCGGACCGCTGTCGATGCTTTGTAACAGGCCTGATGCACGAAGGAGAGAAGGCGTTTCAGTTTCAGTCCACGCCATCAGGATGCTAAAGCCAACGCTGGGCACTTGGCTGGCAGGATGAATTGCTCTCAAGAGTTGACACAATAGAAGCGCCCCCTGTGTTTGAGTTTGGGTGGTCGTTTAAGGATTTGATGTTCAGCTCTGCTCCCTGAAGTTTATATACAGAGATACATTAGACGAGGAACTAAGACGCTTCAGTAGAAATGTAATGTGTTCTTGAGAGTTTGTGCGGCCCTAAAAGATGCTGTAAATAGGTCTTTCATCGCCTCTTCTTCAAGTAAGACTAGAAATCTGCGGAACGTTTGGGGCTATTGAAGGAATATGGCTTCTTTATCATTTATTATTTCTTGGAGATTCGTATTTTACAATTAAATGAACGACTTTACCATAGCATTGCTCCGTGTTTACTGTTTCAGCAGCTGTGTTCCTCAGTGTTCTGAAATTGCTTCCCTCGATGGAATGCAGCCTGGCATCTGTCTTGGCAGAACCCCATGGATGGGGCCTCTGCATCACAGGTCCCCGTAATCACTCAGGCAGAGTGCTGCTTGGAACAGGGAAGCAAAAAGCGTCCCCCTTCCAGAAGAGCTGTGGCTTCAAGGTGGAGGAATGTTCGTTTTTGTAAGAAAGGATGTTACTTTTCCAAATAAAAGGAAAAATTACTCTTTTTCAATGCTGGCCTCCAACAAATAACGAGATGTCATCTTTCCCAGAAAAATGGGTTTATGTGGGAACAACAAAGGATTCCACAGTGGGACATGCATGGTAATGGTGGACCCAGCACAAGTCCAGAGAAACAAAGGACAGGAACACCCCTTTATTGGATGTGGGAGGAGCTGTTGTAAACAGGAAACTGAACATTTGAGGTATAGTGACTTACCTTTGGCTACATTATGGCAGTCTCCCATTGGCTGTGTTATAGCAATCTCCCATTGGCTGCATTATGGCCAAGTCTCATTGGCTGCGTTATGGCAGAATCCCATTGGCTGCCTTATGGCAGTGTTCCATTGGCTGAGTTGTTACCAGGCAAAGAGGAATCCTTTCTTCCTCCTGCTAAGGTAGTCAAGTACAATAGTATCACTTCCCATCAGAAATGCAAGGTATGTCTTCCTGTCGTGGTGAGTAGTGTGTGTTGAGTGACTTGGGTATGAGAGCTCTCTTTTAGCCTTCTGGCTCCATTTTAAGTGTGGTTTCTGTTTATTAATTTTCACAAAAATATAATAGTATCCACTGGAAGAAAATCTAAGAATCGTCATAGCTGTTTTTATCACTTGAAACCAGGGTCTTGACCTCTGTTTTATTATATTGAGAAGGTCCAGAGGTATTGTAGCATTGGTTACAGTATGTGTGTACTGCCATGACAGCGAGATGAGTCATTGGCAGCATGTCAGAACTTGGTATGTGACGTCCCTAGGGCCACTGTGACACAGTATATAAACTGCTGGCTTAAAAGAAAAAACACAGTATTTGTTCTCTCACAGATTTGGGGGCGATACGTCTGAAATCAGAGTATCGAGGCCATGCTTCTAGAAGCTCTAGGAGAGAATCCCTCTTTGCCTTTTCCTAGATTCCAGTGGTTGCTGGAAATTTTTGGCATTCTTTGCCTTGTAGGGACGTTACTCCAATCCCTGCCTCCGTCTTTCCTTCCCCATCCTCTCTGTCTCTGTGTCTTCACCTGACTTTCTTGTTAAGATGCGAGTCATTGGGTTAGGGGCTCACCCTAACCCAGCTGTGATCTCATTGTAACTAATTATATCTGTAAAGACCTTAGTTCAAATAAGGTCACATTCTGAGGTTCTAGGTGGATGTGAATTTTGGGAGGATACTATTCAACATGGTACATCTCGTAATATATCTATGGTATTTCCTTAAGAGTGTTCTAACTATTGATTAGGAATCAATTTTGTAGGTGTGTAATATGATGCCCTCAGGAAGAGGTTTCCGAAAATATTAGAAAATGATTCAAAATCCCCCTGGGGGCAGTAAGAAAGTATTACATTCAAAGGGGCCTTAACCCTAATCTAATGCCGCCCTCCCTGCGATTAAGTGAGACATTGGGTAGGTCGCTATCAAGATAGTGGTGGCAGCTAGGGTTTACCTGACCCTTGGATAGATTTTCTTGTTATACCAGGCCGATTACTTCGCACAGCTAGGATAGTCCGGTTGCAAGGAATTGCCCTGGGTTGGTCACTAATAGTTGGAAGCTTGTGTTATTCCATGCATCAAGACATTGCGAAAAGGATATTTAAAAAATTTTGAGCATTTAACATAATGAGGTGTTTTGGATGAGTTGTGTATTATTGTGGTTTATAGTTAGCCTACAGGGAGGGGACCCAAATGGTGAGATCACATTCTGCAGTGATGACCAGCGTGAACCCTGAGAAAGACACCTGTAAGAAGGGCTCCTGGTGGCTAACTGGGCTAAAATTAAAAAATAATGATAATAATAAAACACAAAACAAAAACAAACAAACAAAAAACAGAGCCTAGTGGCCATTTCTACGTAGGGGCTTTTCCTGCAAACTACCCTTCAGGGAGAAGCCTGCCTGCACTATGTGTCTGCCATCTGAGCAGCCTTTAGAGAGGAGTCCCTGGAGTCCTATTTCAACCAATAGGACTGAGGCTTTTCCCATCCGGTCAGAACTGCACAGCTCCAACCAATGACTGGCTCTATTCTGACCAATCAGGACAGTGCTTTTTGGACCAATCAAACTACAAGGATTTGTAGTCCTCATTTGCATGAGGACAGATCAATCAGGGACCAGGGGCAGGGACTTCTGTCCATATAAGTCAGCTCCCCTCTGTCTCAGGAAGTGTACCTTCCCTTTCCAGGGAAGACTGAAGACTGCATTTTTGCTGGCAGAGAGGCAGGCCTGCCTGCACAGAGGAGAGCACACCAGAGCTGCCTAGCTGTTGGGGCCTGGCCCCAGGGCTGCAACACGGCCATGCTGTTTGCACAGCTGTGCTTTATCACCATTGAGCTGTTTGCATTGAATAAGGTTTCCTTCTTCACTGAACCCCAAACTGGGGATACCTGTTGGCTTCAAGTTGGTACCTGTGACCACTGGTTGACACAAGTAACCTATGAATAAAGCACTTGGGTACAGTCGGGCCTCTCCTGCTGGAAAGTATTTTGAAAACCTTCTTGATTAGCTCAGAGAAGGTTTTCAAACCATAGCAGTGCTACAGCTGACTTGTCAGTCTTCGATGCATTCTAAGTATGGTTTTTATGGGAAGAACTGATGTGGCTTATGGAATTTCCCTGCTTCCTAGGACTTCTAGTGTGACACCTTCCATGAATATAATATCCCACTCATGAGGTCAACGGAGGTGGGTTTGAAGAAAGTATCACGAGGTCCAGTGTTCAGAGAAACGTGGACCTGGACCCACGGGGCCTCCTCCTTTTAAACCCTTACATGACTTCGCTATTATGTATACTAATTTACGATTCATCACACCGTGGTTTCTACCACAAAAGACCACCATCATTTTATCATTTTACGGCACTGGACGTTCTCATGTGAGTTCTTTTTATAGACTGCTACACAGGTATTCTCTTCTGAGCCTGGGCTAATAGATTACAGCGAACTTAAATATAAAAATGTAAATTTGCACATATACGGCTTTTTCTGCTTGGTAGCAAGGGTGCCAACATGCCAGATGCTTCCTATTTATTCATTTGGTGCAACTCATTGAAGGTGGTTTTGTCGTAGAAAGCACTGTCGATGTGAGAGTCAGTGCGCCTTCAGTATTTGCGTGGACGGTAGACCTCCTTAGGCCCTGTTGAGGACAGCCTGCCCCTCCAGTGGTGTCGCTCTGCGTGGAGCCGTGCTGTCTGTGGTCGGTGCCTGCGTGGCATCTGAGAACTTGCTCAGGTAGTGGCGAATGCAGATGCCAAGAGCATTCTGTGGCCCAAGGTTATTTTGTGGCATCTCCACGCAATGATAAGTTTCTGAAGTTCCTCTTGGTCCCGCTTTTAGGCCGATTCTGTAGCATGGATACCCGGAGCGGCACCCAGGGTGCCCTGTATTTTAAATTGGGTGCGGAGGGGATCCCGTAGAGCGCACGGTGGACAGAGATCATCTATCCACTGCCTGCAGGAGTTGTCTGCCACAAGGATGGCCTTCTAGGGACACTGCACTACTGTGTCAGAAGGTGGACATCTTACTGTGGCCATATCAAACAGCATGCCCATGCTTCAGAGAGGCCTAGGCTAGGAGCTGATGAGTGTATTGTTTGGAGTTACCTTCCCTTTGTCATATACCTTGTAATCCACCACCCCCTGCCCCCCCGCAACTGGGATCCTCCCTGTTGGCTTTTAAACACATTCACGTTTATTTTTATTGAAAACAAAGACTAAAATATCCCAACTCTCTTTCCTGTTCACCTAATGTTCTATCTCATCCTCTCCTTATAATCAAACTTCTCAGAGGAGTTGTCAGTGGCCACTTTCTACCTCCGCTGACTTCCCCTGCTCAGACCTCTGCAGTCTGGTCTGCCCACACAGCTCTGGCTGTGCCTTCGGGAGACCTGCGCGTGGGTCTGCCCGCCTGACATCTTTCCGTCCTGGTCAGGTTTGCCCGCCCTGCAGCCTGTAGCTGCGCTAGTTCTTCCCGAAATGGTCTCTTCCAACAGCACAACCCTCCCCTGGTTTTCCTCCTCCTCTCTGGCTGGCTGTCTCTGTTTGCCTCCTAGAAGGTCATCGGCTAAGCATCCTTGGCTCAGGGACGGAGTTCCTCTGGGCCCAGGCCCTCCCTGTTTCCTGCCAGACAGCCTCACCCACGTCATGGCTGCACGACTATATGACCATAGCTCAACTTCTTATCTGTTTCATTCTTTTCTCTGAGGTTCCCACTCCCTTCCTAATGTTGCGTATCT
>PVKM010014185.1:0-29318 GCA_004027735.1 Carollia perspicillata
AAAATAATGAGAAATAACCCAGCCTGGCCTAATTCCCCATAGGCTGAGTGTGGCCGTTACGGTGTTTTGTTTGCAGGACCTTGGGTTGAGCGAGAGGCGGATCAGTCGGAGGACCAGCAGCGAGGATGCGGCCCCCGCACCCCAGCCCCGGACCCCTGCCCCCGCCGCTGTTCCCCGCCGCGCTGCCTGCGCCCAGGCTGCCGCGCAGGGAGAGGCCTGGCCAGAGCGCGCAGAAGCAGCCTCTGCCCCGAGATCAGGAGACGCGCATCCGTGCGTCGCCTGCGGCGAGCACTCCGCTGGCATCCCGGCTTCCGCTGTGGCCGTACTGATGTGTCCACACCATTTTTCGCGCTAGCTAAAATAGAAACAGATGTTTGTTTGCTTGGCTGGCCATCTGGGAGAAGTTTATAGTTCAGAGGAAGAGACAAGGAAATACAAGAACTTGGCGGGGCCGAGATGCTCAAGGAGAGCAGGGTGAGGCCAGTCTCTGAGGCCGAGGGCTGGGGTCGCCGGTGGCAGGGAGGGGCGTGACTCCTGCGCGGAGGGCTGGGGACGAGGGTAAGGCCAGACTGACAGCGGCAAGCTGCCGGAGACGCCTGCGGTTTCTGTCTTTCTGGGCGGAGTTCCAGAACGGCAGTTCTGGGAGGCAGCAGGGTGAACGGCGTGCCTACAGAACCTCGTTGTTCGTTGCCTTGTTATTTTTACTAACCGCCCTGCAATGCCGCCAGGTGTGGAGGTTTGGGCACCATCTAGTTCGAACCGTGTGATTGTGAAGATTGCAATCAGCCACCATCCATTCCTTGATGACCTCCCAGAATCAGTCCTGGTGCCTAACTGGAGGAGACTGACAGTGTGATTAGTGGCATTAGTGTAAAAATGTCCCTAGGCCTGGCTGGTGCGGCTTAGTGGATTGAGCATCCCACCTGTGGACCAGAAGGTCGCCAGTTCGATTTCAGTTCAGGGCACATGCCTGGGTGGTGGGCCAGTCCCTGGTTGGGGGCGGGGGTGAGAGAGGCAGCTGATCAATGTTTCTCTCCCACAGCATTGTTTCTCTCCCTCTCTTTCTCCTCTCTTTCCCCTCTCTCTAAGAATGAGTAAATAAAACCTCAAGAAAAAAAACATCCCTAGACTTTTATGGTTCCGGGACATATAAACTCGGTTATATAATGATCTGTTCACCACTCGACATTGGTTTCTATAATGCAGTTAGCCTTTCCTCTGCTTGTTTCCCTCATTTTCTGCTTCGCAATGCTAGTTATAAAGATTGCTAAAGCCCTGGCTGGTGTGGCTCAGTGGATTGAGTGAGGGCTGTGAACCAAAGGGTCACCAGTTCAATTCCCAGTCAGGGCACATGCCTGGGCTGCAGGCCAGGTCCCCAGTAGGGGGCACTCAAGAGGCAACCATACAGTGACAGTTCTCTCCCTCTCTTTCTCCCTCCCTTCCCCTCTCTCTAAAAATAAAGAAATAAAATATTTTCTTAAAAGATGACAAAAGACTCCCATCTTAACTCAAACTACTGTAACGTTGTGTGATTGCAATCTGAACTCACCACCACTAAATGACAAAGAAGTTTAGGATCACCTGAGCCATTAATTTAACTTTTCACTATTTCATTTTGAGATCACATCATGGACTGAGAAGAAATCCCAAATAGTACAGAAAAGCCTGGGTAAACTTGACCCGGCTTCCCCAGGGTCAAGTTTACCCTCTTACGTGGCTGCGGGACCGCGTCAGACCCGGCTCGGCTTTCTGTTCGCCCTGCGAGGATGAAACCAGAACCTGCTCCTGGAGGCTGTACTTGAAGTAGGACGGACAACGAGGGACGCGTGCCAACCGCGAGGAGGAAGCCGTGACAGAAGAGAAGGCACCTGTGTGTGTCCGAACCAGATCTCTGCGATGATTAGAAGATTCTGGTAGAAAGGATGTTAGATGCAATAGTGCATTGATCTTGTCCGTGTTTGGAAAAATGAAAAAGAAACATCAATAATTCAAGGGGGCCAGAGAACTCAGGTGCTCTTAGAAAAGAAGTTTCTGAATGACTGGTTGAACAGGAAAATCTCACCTCAAGGAATGGAAATATTATAAGGAATTTGTTGGTAAAGAACTGGTGTATTTTTTAATCCCCACCCGAGGGCATGTTTTCATTGATTTCTTTAGGGAGAGGAGTCGGGGGGTAGAGAGAGATGTTGATGTGAGAGAGAAACATTGATCGGTTGCCTCTCATACTCGCCCTGACCGGGGACCGAACCTGCGACCTTTTGGCGCACGAGGTGATGCTCCAATCCACTCGGCTGAGCCACCGGGCCACGGCTGCTCGGATGCGTTCCAATGAGTGGCTCTGGCATTTTGGATGGGAGAGTCCTTCCTGTGGAAGCCAATCCTCATGCCCCTGCCCCTGTTCCACCTTCCTCATCTTTTCCTGGCTCAGCAGCTCCTGGCCTGAGAGCTGTGTGCTTTCTCCTGGAAGCCCACCCTCACCGTTGCTCCGGAGCGCAGCAGGTACGCCCAGCAGAAACCACCACTCAGGAAGCCACCACCCAGGACGCTGTACCACTGCTGAGTTGGGAGGCGTGCCCCGTGACATCCGTCAAACCGTGCTGGCTGATGGCATGTGTTCAGTTATTCTACGTCTTCCTCATTTTTCTGACTTACGGGAAAAATCAGGTTTTGAGAGTGCGCTGTGGAAGCCCCCAACTATGACTGTGAACTTATTTGTCTGTCTCTTCAGGCTTGCTGCTGCATATACACACCTCTGTTGTTGGTTAAATATGTGCTTAAGACCACTGTCTTCTTGATATGCGGGCCTTTTTCAGCATTATGGAATATTTTTCTTTGTTCTTGGTGAGCATCTTTGCTCTGAGAGCTATTTCATTCGGTTGAAGGACTGCTTCTCCCTAGCTCTCCTTGACTGCCTGGGATAAGCAGCTCCTCCTCTCGCTCCCGCAGGAAGGCACGGTGACGCCCTGCATTCGGTGTGTCTCCCGGTCCCCGTCATGGTGCCGGGACCTTCACTGGCAGATGGCGTGCGACCCAGGCCCGGAGACAGCAGGAAGAGAGAAACTGAAGCCACCGGATGCCCGAGCGTATCGAGGTTTGAACTTGGGTGTTCTTCCCCAAGGAAGTGATCATGGACTAGATCTAGACAATAAAAGGATACCGAACTAGATGGCACATGGTCTGTGGTACAGAGAAGGGGATTTTGCAGGGAGCTGGAAATCGTGTAAGAGCTAGAAAACTAAAGCGATAGAAAACTACGTCATTCTTCGCGACAATAATTTAAACGCTGGCCTGGTGTGGACTGAGGAACTAAGGCCTGGGTGAGCGAATGAAGAAAGTCACAGTGTTCCTTCCTTTTCTTGCACACGGTCATTCTCCCCAGGGAATCCATAACATCTCTGGTAGGCATAAGTTTAAAAATAACTAAAAGCTTTGATGTAAAACCATGCGTAAAATTGATTTTATCAAGTGGTCCAAAAAGCAAACAAACAGATCTCTTGTAATATAACTCAGGAATTCGACTGAGGCTTGACTTTCATATATATGAAATCTTCATTTAATGAGATGCATACTTTGTCCCATGCTGTAATTGCTTAAAAAAAAAGCAGTGCTTCAAGAAAAAAGTCATTCAATATTTAATGAATTAAAGGTTAATGAATTGAGTTGCCTTTGGCAACTCAAGATAATTTTGTCATAACCTATGTTGTATATTGTCAGCAGTCACACTAAAAGTAGTAAAATGAGCCTTGGCCAGGTGGCTCAGTTGGTTGGAGCACTGTTCCATGCACCAAAAGGTTGCGGGTTCGATTCCCAGTCAGGGCATGTGCAGTAGGAAGCCAATAGATGTTTCTCTCACATCGATGTTTCACTCTCTCTCTCTCTCAAATCGATAAACATATCCTTAGTTCACCAGAGAGCTGGACAATTATAGGCCTGGATGAAATTTCTGAGACAGGCTTGTCCAGCTCCCGATGTTATAGAGGGCCCGCTGGAGCCAGTGAGGGAGCTGTTTGAGGAGGCTGGCTAAGGATGCCGGGGCCAGGGCAGCTTAGCCTTGCAAGATGCCTCCCGGGAACAAATCCAAGGAGGAACGTCATTGAACCTGTGTTTTATTTTTGTCATCTCCTCACTACTTTTAATTACGGGGTAGTGGAACTTACCATTTTGTGAATTTAAGAACTCTGGCCAATGAATTCACAGAAAAGGACAGAAAGAATTAAATTCTGAAAGAGTCTATTGAAAATTTACAGGGAGAATGGAAGAGTTAAGTTTTTTCCCCATGCAATTTTTTTTTTAATTATCATCTCCACCAAAAGGCAAATAAGTGATAAAATTTGAGCTCGTAACATTCACTTTTTAATAGCACTTTAAGCGGTGGAGTTTGAATCTTAATCCTGAAATTTAAAAACTGACTGAAGGCTGGTGGAAGAGACAGTCCACTGTCTTTCAGTAAAGGGCTGAGTTGCTGCACCAGTGACTGAGTGAGCACGAGCCAGCCCCTGTGAGGAAACTCAAACGTTCAACCTGCAATCTCTTGAATTTGAGAGTCCAAGGACTGCCTTCTGCCTGTAACAGAAACTATTCCCCCTCTGCCTCGGGAGTACACCGACCTGCCACAAAGTCAGCTCTGTTGGAGCACTTATTACAAGAACAGAATGAACGTCAAGTTAGGTAGTTATATGGGAAATGACGACAAAAAAGGTCAGCCACATACACGTTTGAACGGGCAAACATTTAAGCAGTTAGGGGTCACATGAAGTCACTAGAGAGGGTAAAATAAAGTTCATGAAGCTACCACAGGCAACAATGCCTAAATCCTAGGGACAGGCTTAAAGGAAGAGCTTTGTGTTATCTTTCAATAGGTTTTGCTCCAGAATACATATTACAAAAGTGCTAAATGGCTTGGGGTACTAGGATGAGCATCTCAGATGTTTATAGCCCTGAGGATTTGCGAGAGCAATGAGCTGCTCATTGAAATGTTCAGATATCTTACTTCCTACTGAACATCAAGTTCTGCTTAAATGGGAACCCACCTGACCCTTCAGGTGCGTTGGAGTGACATTAACAAACACCTTTCCCTGTGGAGTCATTAATCAACCCGTTCTCCCATTTGAAATGATCTCCCGTCTTAACGATCTGGGTTGGATTCTTTTGATGTCCCAAGTGTGCTCTTTACTTCCTTCCGCAGTTCAGCCTCAGTGACCTTAACAAAATCCCCATGTCAGACCCTCGTTTTATGAGGTGTTTTGCCTGGAGGGAGCAGCTGCTTAGTGTCTGTCATTTCACAGGGGTTACCCTCACCCACAGGCTCCGGGCAACCCATACCCACTCACCGATTGCCTTTTGCAAGTGAAAAAAGAAAGAAAAAAGAGATCATTTGAACAATCGCTGACCTTTTCTCAGCCATATTAAAAATACTTTCAAAGGCTTCAAATTGGACAATGCTTTTGGTAACCGTCCGCTTTGTGATGCGAGGAATGAAAGGCGAGCTGGCTTTAGTGTGAGTCTTATTTCTTTACGTCTTCATCTTCTTACGGACTTGAAAAGTGCACTGTTTCTATATCAACTCTTTCTCTTCCTGTGGAGTTTGTCAGCAACAGGGGGAAGGTTAATCTATGAAGTAGGCCATAGATAAATAAAATATTGATGCAACAGAATACTGGAAAGAATACCCTTTTTTCCACGTCTCCATGGCCTTTGTCATGAATGATTCATAAGTTTGTGTGGGTATGTGATCGCTATAACCTTTTCTGATATCTGGGGCAGAACGCTGCTAAAATATAAGAAATCCATTTTCTGATATCCTTGAAAACAGCTATCTTGTGTGTTTATTTCCAATGGTGCCCTGGGTCAAAAGCTGTCTACTTAGGTCTTTAATTTGGTTAATGATGAAAATTTTGTCTACTTGGAAAGATATTTTAAAAATCAATTTTAAGTCAATCATTTCAAACAACTTTAAGATAGAGAGGAGAGAATTTTTTTATTGTTTAATTTAGATTTCCTTTTTAAAAAACCCAGAATAGTTGATATAAAACTAAAATCACTTTTGTTTGCCTTCTAATTCCTATCTACACCGCTCTGTCTGGAATCAACCATGTCCTCAATCTGGGGTATATTCTTCCCATCACTATATTTTTAGGTCCATTAACTGGCTATGTTATCTTTAAAATCTATAGTGTTGCTTGGTGTATCTTCAGATTTACACAAATGATATAATAGTCCACGAGGGCTCATAAGTTATAGCTGTCACACTCATCTCTAAGTTTAGAAAGCCGTGGTCACACGGTAGGTCTCCTTCACTCATTCGGTTGCTGCTCAGGGTCCTGTTGTTCGACCACAGTTCAGTTAGGTAGTTTTCTTTTTCCCCTCACCTGTCATGAGGACATTTTTCATTGTTTTTTACAGAGAGGGGAAGAGAGAGAGAAAGAGACTGAAACTGTGAGAGAAACATCAATAATGTGAGAGAGAAACACATTCATTGGTTGCCTTCTCAGATGCGCCCTGACTGTTGATCGAACCTACAACCCAGGTATATGCCCTAACCAGGAATCGAACCGGCAACCTTTTGGACTTTGGGACAATGCTCCAACCAGCTGAGCCACACCAGTCGTGGCTCAGTTAGGTAGTTTCGAACTTCTCAATCTTAGGATTAAAATAATGTAGCAGTGAACAATGTCACCTACGTGCATGGGTGACAGATTTTCTAGAGAACGCACATAGAACTCATATAATAAAAAATATCACTCACAAAACATAAAGCTCTCCTAACAATCAACCAGGAACTGAAAGGAAGACGCAATAGAAAAATAAGACAAGGTTATGGACGGGGACTTGGAGAAGAGATAACTTGAATCAGCAATGACTAATTTACCGAAAAAAGAAAGAGAAGAAGAAAAAGCAGGAGGGGGGGAGAAGAGGAGAAATCCATCCCTATACAGAAACATCCAAAGGTAAACAATGAAATAGTGTTTGCATTGATCAGATTACTGATCTTAAAAAAATCCGCAAATACCAAATATGGGAGAGGCTGTGCCCAAATAGGAATTTACGAAGCCTCCTGAAAGAATTTAGAGTTGATAAATCACTTTGGAGAATAATTTGGTAGTAGTTCATAATTTTGAAATAGACTAAACACGAACACATTTACACACTTACAGTTATACCTCTTAATTATTAAACTATTTGGTTATTAATTCATATTAATATTTGCTGTGCATGAAGAAAAGTCTGTCTTCAATGCTCAGACGAGTCCGTATCTTTTCTGCTTCCCGATGTAATTTCTGCGGTTGAGCCAACTTTGTGTTCCTAGCACAACATCATGTGTTCCAATAACTCGATGTTCTTTCTAAATGGTTACTTTTGATAAAAGTATTTTATTTAGACTTTTTATACCTTCCCTTGGGGTCGGCAGATTGATGCCCCACCTCAAGATGCCCACAGCAGAGGCCCCAGCACCTGTTAACAAAAGGGAGGGTGCAGAGGTGGGTAATTTAGGGTCGGAAGGTGGGGAGATTATCCCGGTGTGTGTGTACCAGACCCGGTCACAAGGGTTCCCCTAAGAACCGGGCGCAGCGCCGGAGTCAGGGGAGACTTGACGAGCAAGCAGCGGTCAAAATGTATCCAGACCTGGTCTGGCTGCCCTTCTGGGCCTGGAGCTGAAGTCCCACTTCAGCCGGACGTCGTCTCCAGGGAGGCGACCTTCTGTACCTGCTGTAAGCTTCTTGGCCACGGTGTGCGGCTGCCTGCCTCGTTCCCCCATTCCACTTGCCAGGGAATGTTCCTAGCTCCTCACTCTCCTGTCTCAGAACGATCCAGTACATAGTTATTTATATTTGGTAGCTTTTACTTCATGTCATGCTATGCTTTTAAGATTCATCCTCATTGTTTTGTAGGTCAATGGTTCACCTTCTGTCTAATTTATATTTTATAGCCCAGACATCCAACAATTTGTTATCCACCAATGCACATTTGGGTTGGTTCCAGTTTCCGGCTGTTAGGAATAATGCCACCCTGAACATTTCATGCAAATCTCTACGTGGACATACATATTCATTTCTTTGGGTAGAGCAGCAATTTTCCACCGGTGTGCTGCAAGAATTTTTAAAGCATGCAATACCTACTAGTCGTGGGCACTGACCTCTTTTCCCTTAGATTGTCAAGTAAAACAATGACAGCAGCCAACACCACAATAGTCGTTCAGTGGGAGTGAATCAAAATTCTACCTATTTGTTGGTCAGATCAACAAAAATGTTATTTCTTGGTGTGCTACAGAATTTTAGCAATTAGTTTATGTGTGCCCTGAGGTGAGCAAGGTTGGACGTCACTGGGGTGGAGCCTGAGGAATAGGCTGAATGATGCTGACGAATTATTCTCGAGGGTGACCACGCCCCTTCTATTCTGACCAGTCATATGCAGCATCTCTCATCACCCAGCATCCTCAGCGACACGCGCTCTCGTCGGTATTTTTTCACGGTCTCTCTAGTAAGTGCGTCCTGGATCCTCCTGTGCTAGGATTTGATTTTCTTCTCGGAGAAATAATGACTCAGAACATCTTTGATAGGATTGAGTTTAGGTCTATAATTTCATTAACTTTTGCTCTTATTCCTAATTTATGTTCCTCTGTTCCTTTGTTCCTACATTTTGGGGCATTATTTTAATATTATTAGACTACAAGTTTATTTTAGGTCATTTTGTGTGTGGTATTTTCAGTACATTTTAATGCTTGCTTTAGGAATTAAAATAGGCATCCTTAAGTGTTCACAATCTCTTTATAATTAAAGTTGTGCTACTTCATAGAACTGTAAAAATCTCAAAGTATAAGTTTGTTTACCTCTCCCCTATACCTTATGCTATCGTTGTTATATGCATTTTATTTGCATATATTATATGTGGGACAGTATAATTGTTGCTCAAAATAGTCATATGTTTTATAAAGAAATTTATAAGAAAACTATAAGCATCAAGTGTTCTTGTTTATACAAATATGCTGACAAGAAAAATCTAAACATAAGTGTTTTTGTTTACATGCATATAAACATTTCCGAAGCTCTTCCAAGTTTTTGTATAAGATCATTTCTCTGGAGCCTAAAGAATTCCCATCATCCTATCTTGTAGTGCATGCAGGTCTGTTACCAGTGAACTCTTTGTTTCCTTCATCTGAAAATGTCTTTGCACTCATCTTTGAAAGGTGTTTTATCTCGTGTGGAATTCTTGCTGGACAGCTTTCACTCAGCACTGGAAAAGCTGGCCCACCGTTCTCCTGCCTCCGTAGTCCTGAGGGGAAATCGGCGTTCCGTGAAGTCATTATTCCCCTGTACACAGCACGTCTTTTATTTCTTCCTGTGTCCAAGATTTGTCTATACCTGTGGCTTTTGCCAGCCTGAATCTGTTGTACCCAGACAAGGCCTTCTTCCTGTTTATCATGCGTGGAGTTCCCTGTGCATCTTAGGTATTGATTTTTTTAAATTCTGTTCAGGTTGGCTATTTGGACATTGTTTCTTGAATTATTTTCTTCTCATTCTACCTCTCTGCTCTTTTTCTTAGATTCCACTTACACAAGTGTTGGAATATCACAAGTCCCCAAGTCTTTGTACATTTTTGTTTTTCTTTATTATTTTTTAATCCTCACCTGAGAGAGCCAGGGGGAAAGAGAGAGAAACATCTACCAGTTGCCTCCCATATGCGCCTCATCTGGGAATTGAACCCAAAACCCAGGTATGTGCCCTGACCAGGGATCAAACCCACAACCTATCGGTGTAGGGGATGATGCTCCAACCAACTGAGCCACCTGACCAGGGCTGTTTTCTTTCTTTATTCTTTTTTTTGGATTTTATTTATTTATCTTTAGAGGAGAAGGGAAGGAGAGAGGGAGAGAAATATCAATGTATGGTTGCCTCTCGTGCGTCCCCTGCTGGGAACTGGCCTGCAATCCAGGCATGTGCCCTGACTGGGAATCGAACCATGATCCTCCAGCTCACAGGCCCACGCTCAATCCACTGAGCCACACCAGCCAGGGCTGTTTTCTTTCTTTATTCTTCAATCTGGACAACCTGTCTTTCTTTGAGTCCATTGACACCTCCCTCTGTCTTCTATATTCTATTAAGCCCATCCAGTCATGGACTTAACTCTCTGTATTGGCAGCAGAATACGCAAAAACATTTTAATTATATTACAGATCAAAGAAATGAAACCTACTGTCCTAGCTGACTTTGTCAATGAGGTGAGTCCATGAGACTAAAAACAAAGCCCAAACCTACACATAAGCCCTGCACTCTGACTGGCAAAGCTGTGTCCCATGGGGACGTGGTTTAAAATTCTGACACCATGATTCAGTGTGGTCCCAGCAGGCAGCTGAGTGAGTCGGTGAGGCCAGATGTGGGGCCGAGGTTCTCAGGGCTGAGTGAGAGTTCTATACGCCGGCAGGCGGAGGGGGCTGGAACGACCTGTGTGGTCTGATGTTTAGTTTAATTCAGATGCAGGGTCTTACATGGGAATATTTACAAATAAGTGCGTATCATAGGCATTCAGCTAAGAAGGCCTCGGACAACGACACCCCAGCAGCGACAGGCGGAACTAGTAGCAGACATTGGTTTCCAGGACCAATCTGCAATCAAAGGCTGCAAACCAGGGCTTCTAGGGGGAAACGGCCGACTCGAGGACTGGGGAAGGAAGTATCTATAAGATGAGCCTGGGGGACCTTGTAGTTGCAGAAAGCCAGGAAGTTCTGAATCACACACGCACCGATGACAGTATGTCAAAACCGCCATGGGCCCGACTGAAAGAGTTCCTCACAGCCGAAGGTGGGAGACTCTGAGCCAAAAATACAAAACGTGGAACCGGATTGCAAACCACGGCATAAAATGAGTGCAGACGCGCGCTGCCTGACGAGGCGGTGCATTCTCAGAATCGCATCCTCCGGTGCCCTGCTTGCCGTGCGGACATCACGGGGGCGCTCGCGCACCTGGATCGCACAGCGCACCGCAGGCCGGGGCCGTGAGGTCCAGCCTGTGCGACAGGTGGCCACCACTCGTCACATGACGACGCAGCGCGAGATCACATCAGGCATCACAGACTGTGATGCATCGGCGCCACGCGGGAAACTCGGAGGCTGTCTTACAGCGCACACCTGTTGTATGAGTGGAGCGCGGGGTCTGTAACTAACGGTGACGGGATAGCAGCGGGAGCGCACAAACCAGTCACGACGAGCGCTGTCAATCCAGCCTCCCGCACTGGACGTGACCACTGGCTGCGCTTTCATGGGGCTGGTGGCGTGGCGGGGCCAGGCGATGGACACTTTTCGGTGCTGTTATGACCTTATGGGACCTTCGTCATGTACTCAGTTCATCATGGACCAAGAAACATCCATGTTGGAGCCTGTGTTCCTGATTCCATACCGATAATAATGAAAGATTAAATAAATGAGTGTGGGAAAGAGGTGAATTTTCCCTACAGAAGAATTACAAGTAATTTATGTAGATACTCCTATACCAGGAGGTGGAGCTTACCTCTCCTCCTCCGACTTGAGTGGCTTACTGATTTCCTTTAAAAAAATAGAGTACAAGCCCTGGCTGGTGTGGCTCAGTGGATTAAGTGCCAGCCTGCAAACCAAAGGGTCGCAGGTTCGATTCCCAGTCAGGGCACATGCCTGGGTTGCCAGCTGGGACCCCAGTAGGGGGCACACAAGAGGCAGTCACATACTGATGATTCTCTCCCTCTCTCCCTCCCTTCTCTTCTCTCTAAAAATAAACAACATCTTTTTTAAAAATAGAGTACAGAAAGGGGGCAAAGAAGTAATTTTCCAGGAGAGAAACCTGACACGTCTGACCTCCTCCAGGTGACCAAGGTCAAGGTCGGCAGTGGGTGTTCACGGTGGGGGCACTATCTGGCTGTGCTATGCTGAGACGAGCACTGTACCTCTGTGGCCTTCTTCCCCCTGACCCAAGTCTAATCATCAGACAGACCACAGTCGAAGAGCATCTCCCCAACTCCTAACGAGTGCTCCTCAGAACAAACAAGGTCCCCAAAAGCACAGGAGGCCTGAGACTATCCCCACCAAGAGGAACGTAAGGAGACGTAATGACTGAAAGTGGTGTGGTGCCCCGGTTGGAATCCTGGGATTTAAAAGAAAGAGGACCTCAGGTAAAAATTAAGAAAATATGAATCAGATATGGATTTTAGTTAATGACATACCAGTATTGGTCCGCTGATTTTCACAAATACACCATACGAATGTAAGACATTAATAATAGGAAAAACTGGGTGAAGGGTGTACAGAATTCTGTGAATCTGAAACTTTCCTTAAATTAAACATTATTAAGAAAATAAATAACAACACGTGAAAAATACATTTACAGTTTGTTGAATTGTACACTGAATTATTAGGGCCAAATAGTGACGGAAGTTCCCTTATTTTCTAATAGCAGATTTCACGGTAATTATAGAAACACTAATATTCACAGAGAATTGTATAGATATTTTAGAAATATATATTTATAATTCATTACCGAGCTATTTGTACTAAATCCGCAGGCTATTTGGCAACCTTCCAGAAGTGATGAAAGTTAAAAGTAACCCGTCCTCAGGAAAGTAGATTCCCAACCAATGGCTGTGAGCGGCAGGATAACTGTGGCTTCCCAGGCCAGCTTGGGTGTCACTCATATGTCTAGGTGCCGCCTTAACTTTAGTGGAGCTCACCACGACTCTCAGTGCTTCGTAGGCTAATACTTGTGCGAGCCCTGATGACACACTAGCTTAATGGCGGCTTGCGGTCCCCATCAGCCATGCGGCCGCCCCCTTCTGCGATCTGTGCCCTTGTCATTGAACCTTAGTGACATCCGTGACATGCATCTGGCAGCAGACGCGCTTATTTGAAAACACTGCTTTGCATCTCACAAGTTGCTCATTTAATGAATGCATTTTACAAAAAACAAAGACCTAGTCCTTTTGTCAAATTCTAAACCTTGTCAAAATCGCAGACCCCCTTGGAGGCGACTTGAAAAGTAGACGAATGTGCGTTTGGGGCGAGGTCGACAGTGGGACCTCACCTCATTCCCCTGCACTCTTGTGGATCTGTGCGTCGCTGGGACGGCCACCCTGCAGGGGCCAGAGCCTGTGCTCATCCTTTGGTGTGGTCCTCCCTCCTTGGCTACGGCCCAGATTGTGTGTGCATGTGTGCACGTGTGTGTGGGGGGGACAGAAGGAGGCAGGGTGGTGCCTCCTGGGTAACAGAGACCTCACAGGTGAGGGCGTGTGCCGCCTAAGGTCAGAACAGGTGCCTGACCCTAATGATTTCCTAGACAAAACCCACCTCAGTTACCTGAAGCAGGGACTGCGTCCCAGTGTGCAGAGATGGGCGAGAAGCCATGCTGTCAGAGCAACTCCCTGCAAGCCGTCGCCATGGCTACCGGGACGCAGACTATTTCTGTAACAGCACCAAACAGAAGTGCTTTCAGACCAGGGACAAAGGGACTGTAAATCAGGGCTATTTCCATAGCAACAGGGAGATCTACTGCTATGGGTAGATTACACTTTTTCCCACCTAATAATATTGATATCAGTCAGTAATTTTATAGGAGTACAAGTATAGAAAACCTTGATCCCAAACTAAGAGCTTCAAGCATAAGACACTGAAACTACGTTCACTGAAAATATGTAAATTTGGATGACCGACCCATGGAAGCTACAGACCACTACTGATGTTGCCCTTTTTTTTTTTTTGCTACAAAAATCAGAGACAACTCCCTCGATCTGACCGATCTGACCAATCTGACCGAAGACCATGGCTACAAGATAAGGAACAAGTATACATTAGAGATGTGGTGTAAACAGAATCCGGTCGAGAATGCAGGGAGGGAATTCGAATAGAATCGCAACATTACACAGCAAAGATCTGCTAAAAAAGAGAACAATGTAACTCATGTGGCCACGAGAGCCCATTCATCAGGGTAACTGATTGGGGGGTTGGGGAGAGAAGCAATCAGAGGGGAGGCTGGAGAGCTGGAGACACTGCAGGGAGGTGTGCACTCAGTTGCCCATGTGTTTATGGACTGGATACTATTTCGAGTACGTGGAGTCCATCAGTCATTTAAACAGACAAGAAGCCCTGTCCTTGTGGAGCTGCATTTTCAAGAGAAGACACAGACGCTAAAAAAGAAAAGATCGTAAATAAGAAAACCGCATGTGCAGGCAGGCACGTGTGTCTGTGTGTTTAGTTGCTATGACATAAAGCAAAGGAGCAGGATGGGGGAGGGGTGGTGGGGGTGGAATGCAATTCAAATAGAGCGAGGGGAGCATCTGCTGATTTGGGAGGAGGCTGCTGACAGGCCGAGATTGTGAGCAGAAAAATCTAGCTGGCCCCACAGGCTTGGGGACAAACATGGGAGTCCTGAGCTTTCCAGGAGGGGGTCTGGTGCAACCTGCAAACTTTGGGTTGCAATGCCCAAGTCTCCAGATGAGTCCAAGTGCCATCGAAACAGACCCCACCGTGAATCCCGCTCCTAAAACTGGGGGAATGGCACCGTAGGGGGAGAGCAAATACAGCTGTCATTATTTGCAGATAATTAGGAAGGCAGCTGGAAATCTGGACGTCTGAACCGTTTTTTGCAGACAATGCGACTTCTAAAATAAGCCCTCTTCTCTGGCTTGAAGAGTTGCAAAAGAACTCCTAATTCTTAGAGACCAGAAGTCTTCCCATTCCCTTCCCCATTTCTTCTGTTCTTTCATAGCTGAGTCCCCGAGAAATTCCCCATCCCTGATGGCTGTGGCAGCTTCTGCAACCTGCAGTCCTCCCTCTCCTTCGCAGGAGCTGCAGGCCTGGAGTGGAATCCCACGTTTTCTTTCCCATTCCTCTCTCCCCAAGGGCAAGGGCAGGAGAGCCTGTGATAGAGCTCCAACCTTCTGGCCAGAGCTCCATCAAAGAGAACACAGGCCATTCAAAAAGTGCTGGGTACATCAGAAAAGGAAAATGGGCGTCAGCAAAACAAACATTCAAACCTGTAGAGAATTTTCGTGAGTTTATCTGAGCCAAACTGATGACAACTGTGCAGAAGCAAAACCTCAATGATGGATTCAGGGGTTGAGAAAATGCTCCCAGGAAGGGCGGTTTTGCACCTTCCTTCGTACTTACAATCAAAGGAGAAGACGACCGCAGGGGGTCACATGAAACCCATTGGTGGGAGATTAGGGAGGCGGGAGAAGGCAAAGCGGGGAAACCTCTGGGATTGGATAAAAAGTAACATGATAGACACACACTTCTTTTACACAGGCGGGCACAGGACAGTTAACAGTCAGCAACTAACAGGGTAACGGTAACAGTGAAGGGATTTGTGGTCTCCCTCTGGGGAGGTGGCTGTGCTTTGAGGGGTCTAGAAAAAGGAAATTACTCTGACATTCCAAAGGTATGTTATCTTAGATGCAAAAACCTCAACAGACAGGCTCGGTTAAGGTAAAGGTTGACTTTTGTGTGGGAAGATACTAGCCTAGAGCATGCCTACCTGCCATGGCCTGCTCTTAGTTCAAAAGTTTTCACTTCAGACCAACCTTTGTGTTTATTTTCGGTCCCTGAGTTTGCAAGGCTGGCAAGCACCCTCCGCTGAGGGGGCCAGGCCTGACATAGGGCCCCTTTTCATGCATGTGTTAAAAAATGACCCCGTGAAAAATGCTTAAATATTTATTCCTGGTCTTACTTTGACCTGTTTATTCGTGGACCTGATCATAGTTAGCAAATCAAAGACTTGGAGAACTGCCCGACTGGTAAGAGCCCCACTGAGGTCCCAGACACACGTGGGGCCGATCTGCAGGGCAACAAGAGAGCTTAAATTCAGTTCGTCCACATATTGTAACTTACATTGTAACCAGAAGACACGGGAACAGCTTGGAACTTGCAGCTGGAACCGGGCTGGTCACCTGCTGAAAACAAAAATATGTATGTTTTCTATAGAATAGAAGAAAAACCCAGAGTCTCATAACATAAAATTTACAATGAGAAGAATCAATAAAAATGTGCTTGGCATAGGGAAAACCTTGAACATTTCAACTCCTATTAGAAAGGACAACGAACAGACCCCCCCGGGACAATATGAAGTAGATCTTGGAATTATTTTACTGAGGCAGGGCCCTGGCCAGGTAGCTCAGTTGGTCAGAGCATCGTCCGGATACACCAAGGTTGAGGGTTCGATCCCTGGTCAGGACACATATAAGAATCAACCAGCGAATGCACGAATAAGTGGAACAACAAATTGATGTTTTTCTCTTCCTCAAATTAATTTTAAAAAATTAAAATATTGAGGCAGGTAGTTTAAAAATACTAAATAAAACCATTGATTACTCTCTTAATAAATGTTAAGATAAATTTTTTTCAGCAAATAAACAGATGATAAAGAGAAACAACCAACTGGATATTTTAGAGAAGCAGGCGATAGAGTCGGTCAGGTCACATTTAACAGCCTGTAACTGATAACAGAAGCCAGCACACCGGGAGGAAAAATAATAAGCCCTTTCAAAATCGTGCCAAGCGCTCACTTTGCAGTGTACAGATGACAATCCGTGTTGACGAGGCAATCCCCACAGCAGTAAGAGGGGCCCGAACATGCCTGCACATGTTAAGCTATACATATTGAACACAGAACTCCAGATCTGGAAAACTCATAAACTCATTGCTGTTTGTAGAGTATGTTTTTTTTAATCATCACCCAAGGATATGGGTGGTGGTATTATTATTATTATTATTATTATTATTATTATTATTATTATTCAGACCTAGGCAGGCCGAGGAGGGATGGAGAATCACCAGGCGGGAAACTGCAGCCTGGGAAACTGCCTGCCTGCCTGCCGACCCCACCCAGGACAAACAGAGGCCCTGCTAAGATTGGGGTCAGGGTCAGCCTATCCCGCATGACAGGATGCAGCTTTAACTTGAGCCTGACGAGATGTATCAAGAACAATGGTCAGCAGAAACCGCACCCAGCAACCAGCTCTAGCCAATCAGATGCTGACACCCCAACCAGCTACCCTTCCAGGTTTTTGCGCTTAAAACCCCGCCCTAAGAACAACCGAGGGAGTCCTAACCTCCCCTGCTTGGCTCCACTTCCCCCTCTTATTCCCCACTAACAAATCCTGCTCCGTAGTTCAGTGTGTCCTCCTGGTTTCCTAAACGACTCCAACCTCACATTATTGATTTGAGAGAGAGCGGGTGGCGGGGGAGGAAGGGAGAGAAACGCTGAGGTGAGAGAAAGATCGATCGGTTGGCTAAAAAAAGTGAAAATGATTCAGTTGTCCTCCAGTTGAAAATAAAGTGCAACTTCTTATTGACACCATCTTTGGATAGAAAATTGAGAAAAATCAGAAAATCCACCTTAGAAGGTTGTTGGGCAGATTAAAGAAAGAATATTTATCAAATAATTTATAATGCCTGGCACATGGTGAGTGCACAGTAAACGTGAAATGATCATTGATGCCTTAAAACGTCTAAGATTGTAGGCCCTGGCTGGGTAGTTCAGTTGGTTAGAGCGTTGTCCCGATACACCAAAGTTGCAGGTTCGATCCCTAGTCAGAGCACATATGAGAAGAAACCAGTGAATGCGTTAGTGGAACAACAAATCTGTGTGTGTGTCTAAAATCAATAAGTAAAAAATATCTAAGATTGTTACCTAGTATCACACTCTATGTTTTTGATTGATGTGTATTTTTCAGGTGAGCGAAGTGCCCCCAAATAACGAGGAATCCGTTCCTTTATGGACGAGTTTCCACACGACATGTGGTTTCCCTCGGGCTGTCACCATCACACTGGCAGAGCGGTCGTGCGAAGCAGTGTTTTTTATTTTTACTAATTTATCTGAGAAAGTAGTGAATTTCAGCACACTCTTTCTTTTTGCGCTCCAGTTTCTCCATGACAGGCTTTCCTTAAATACCTGCGGGGAATCTGAAATTTTTAGCTGGAGGAAGATTCGTGACATCCCCACAATGTCTTCTTGTCACGTTCCAAAGTACTGCCTGTGTAAACGTCTCTCTTCCCGGCACCCTAGTCCCTGAGCTGAGCAAAGTCTGCACTTGGCTTATTTCCATCTCTCTAGGTCAGAGGTTCTCAACGCTGGCCCATTTTGGAGCCCCTGTCTAGTTTTATAACTGCTTTCCAGGTCCTTCCTCATGTGCTGTGTCCCGTCGTCCCTTTTTGCTGTCCTCACATGGCACCCCAATCCCCGTGCCCAGGCGTGGCACTGTCCACAGGCTGGTGGCGTGCTTGTCCCACCTTCCAAGTCCCCCCGGGGACGGCTTTTCTAATCTCCAAGCAAGGCCAGCCGTTGCTCCCCTGGGTGACAAGCTCAGACTGACGCTGTGCTTGCTGGCACCAGTGGTGGCCTCGTAGGGCACAAGAGTGAGCGTCTGTGACCACGTTCTGCACCAGCCACTGTCTATCTCAGGTCCTCCTCCATCAGTCCGCTCACCCAGACCTCCACCCCTCCAGAGGTGCTTCGTGTTCATTACGTGGCCCCGCCTGCCCTCCGTCATTTAGAGATCTGCAGGGCTGAGGGCCCACTATGTCTGAGTGTGTCACGAGGAATCCTGAAGGCTGAAGGCGAAATGCAGTTTGGCAATTAATTTGGACCATGAATGGCCAAAGGGTTGCCGGTTCGATTCTCAGTGAGGGCACAGGCCTGGGTTGTGGGCCAGGTCCCCAGTAGGGGGCAGGCAAGAGGCAACCACACACTGATGTCCCTCTCCCTCCCCTCTCTTTCTCCCTCCCTTCCCGTCTCTAAAAGTAAATAAATAAAATCTTTAAAAAAAAAAGATTCTGGTGCACAACTCTGTGATACATCGATCTGTGTATTCCATTGCGAGCCCCCCACCCACAGTCTGGTCTCCTTCCAGCACCAGACATTTGACCTCCTTACCCTCCGTACATATTTTCAAGCTAAGGAAAAGTGGCCGAACAGTCTCCTCATTAAATTACAGATCGGGCACCTTTCCGCTGATGTATAGATTTTGGGCAAAAAAGGAATTAAATGTCCTCTTTGGAAAGAGAGAGAGAGGAAAGGAAGGAAGGAAGGAAGGAAGGAAGGAAGGAAGGAAGGAAGGGATGGAGGGAGGGAGGAAAGTGGCACCGGAGAGGTGGGACAGGTATTTGTGGACACCATGGTGGCGGTCATTTGCAATATATGTCTGGCAAGGCAGTACCTTGTGCACCTCATACTTATACAATGTTAGATGCCAATCATACCTCACTCCGTAAAAAAAAAAAAGGCTTCTCTGTACCCTTTGCTCAAGCATTTTAAATAGGCCTAGTTAGCATATCTTGCAGTACATCTAACACCCACCACGCTGAGAAAACCAAACACTGAAGCCTGGGATCCTGATTTTCGAGCTTGGTGACAAGAGAGAGAGCCTCAGCAAATTCCTCAAGGGTGAAAACGAAAATAAGACAAAGTAAAAACCGTGCTTCCTCAAGCACCCAGTGCAGCTCCCTCCAAAGTGTCACTGAACCTATCTACGTTCTCACACTCCTCACACTCCCGTGATTTCGTTTGGGGTGGTGTGAGCATCGCCTACAGGGAAGTCACTTTGTCGCTCTGGAAGGAAGCGCGGAGCAGGGGTCTCCTGGAGACCTGCCCCGGCGGATACGAAATGCAACCCAGCGGTTCTGCTCTCCCGCAGGACGGCCACATTATTGTTCTGACCTTCCGCTCAGGGCACCTTTACAGCAGGGGCGTCAAACTCATGGTCGCCGGGGCCACGGCAGCCTCGCAGTTACCTTCAAAGGGCCGAATGTAATTTCAACTCCTCAACAGTTAAGGGGGAGTCACATTTATACAGCCCGAAAGTTATGTTGGCCCTTTGGAGGCCACGAGAGGCCAGTGTGGCCCCAGGCAAAAATGAGTCTGACACCCCTGCTTTGTAGAGTGCCTCCAGGGAGCAGTGCCCCCGAGGGCAGGTCTCCTCCAAACTCATCTGAGATGCCGACCATCCCTGGGCTGGTGCATGCGTTCTGCTGGGCCCCGCCTGCTTCCTGGGCAGGACGTTGGGGTGCAGCCATTCGCACCCCAATATCTAGTGACCACGGAACGCGTCAGTGCTGCGTCTCACGCTCGCTCTGTGCCTTCTGTTGGGATTCGCGTTTGCCTTGGGCGTCTGTGGGCCCTGCACTTCTCTGTGGCTGCCTTTGTCTTCTGTTCTTTTTTAAAAAATCCTCACTGAAGATCTTTTATTACTGATTTGAGAGAGAGAGAGACAGGTGTAGCTTCCCATCTACACCTGACCTGGGATCGAACCCACAACCTTTTGGTGTACGGGATGATGCTCCAGCCAACGGAGCCACCTGGCCAGGGCCTTCTTGCTCTTTTTGACTTGGGTTGTGCTGTTTGAGAGGACTCCTGAGTGAAAATAACAGTAATTGATCTATACGCCAATTATGGGTCGCTTGTTCTATGCCCGGCTGAAGGGGTGTGAGAATCATTTCCTTTCTGCTTTATAACCCAGCGAGGAGGTGGACACTGCCCTTGTACCCATTTCACAGAGGAGAGAATGGAGGCTTCCGTAGGTGGTGCCGCCGGTCAGAGCTTGGCCTGGGGAATGCAGGTCTGCGTTCCCGCTCTGAATTGTGTTCTACTGCCTGTCGGCCCCTCGTGACACCGCGTGGTCATTGCAGCGGAAGAGCCCCAGAGCATGTTTACGTTATCGCACTGGCCGTGGCGTGTTGTGTGTGGGCTGCGTTGAGTCGGGCACTGCACTAAGTCCTGACGGACAGGAATGTGGGGGCGGGATGTGGGGGGCGGGGTGAGAGGCGCGCGGGGAGGCGCTGGGACCGCGCAAACGAAACTTGCAGATCGTTCCCGATCCAACCCCCGGGGCCTCTCCTGTCGCCCTGTTGCAGGAATACCAGATCGATATCTTCTTCGCCCAGACCTGGACGGACAGCCGCCTCCGGTTCAACAGCACGATGAAAATCCTCACTCTGAACAGCAACATGGTGGGCCTGATATGGATCCCGGACACCATCTTCCGCAACTCCAAGACCGCGGAGGCGCACTGGATCACCACCCCGAACCAGCTCCTGCGCATCTGGAACGACGGGAAGATCCTCTACACGCTGAGGTAGGGCGCTGCGGGAGGGCGTCCCAGGGTCTGACTTCGGTCCCCCCCTCGGGTCACTGGCGGGACGGGGCTCTGTTTCCTCCGCCAAGTGCCGCCTCGTCCCCTGGGCGCCGCAGCCGCGTGGCGCCCGGAAACGCGCCCCAGTGGCACGTGGGGGGGAACAAAGGCGCGCGCCGGCTGCGAGGACTGCAACCGTGTCTTTAGCAGATTCCATCTCTGCGGCAAGTGGGCCGTGGAAATTACCTTTAATCTATTTAACCCGCGGGTCCACTTAGCTAGGAAAATAAAGATGTCTTGGCGTACTAATTAACAAATGTAATTATAGGAAATTAACAAACCTGAGAGCACAAGGGGGAAAACAGCACAGAGGGCGGTCCGCAACGCAGCCCTAACGGCTGCGGCGGCTACCGCGTCACCAGCGCTCCTGGTGGCACCGCTGTCCCCTCAGAAATCCCGTTAGCGGAGAGAAACTGGGCTTCCGAGGAGGGAGCTGACCTGCCCAAATCGCTACGGGGGGTAGTCTTCACGGGGTTCAACCGTGGGCCTGTGTCTCCCAAAGCCTCCCCGTGCAGTGCTTTGAGCCCGCCATGCCCCCTGCAACATGCCAAGGCCACGCCCGCCCCCAAGTTAGCCTTCCTGCCCACCCAGCGTGAGGGTCCCAGCAGGACCTTCGGGGGGCTGCCCGCCCCGGGTCTGAGGCCTCGTCCGGCTCCGACAGACTCCGCGTCAGGCCTTCGCTGCAAGAAGGCTCCCGTCTGCGCCTCCTAGGCTGCCTCTTCTCTCCCTTCTGCCCAGGGGTCCCCCCTCAGGTTGCTCACCCTGCCCTTGCTGCGGGCTTAGCTCCCTCCTTCCCAGGACTGTGAAAGCCACACCCACGGCGGAGATGCCCATGTGTCTGTTTCCACCGCCACTTCTGGACTCCAGATTCTGGGGGCCCCCAGCCTGTGTGATACCGTATTTTGCCATGTGTAATGCGCTCCAGTGTATAATGCGACCCACGTCTCAGCGCTAAACCCATGTATAATCCACACCCTTATTTTCCCCTCAAAAGTGCGGGCAAACAGGTGTGCATTATACAGGGCAAAATAGCTCCTCCCGAAGGTCTAAAGGGCATTTCAAGTTCAGCATGCCTCAGGAGAGGTTGACGTCTCTTAATTCCTCTGACCCACGGCCCGACATCCGCCTGGCTCCTGAGTGCCACCAGCCACCCGCCCCCGCCCGGCCCCGGAGCACCCTCTCTCTCTCCCCACATCTGGTATCTTGAGCCTTTACTGGCAGGTGATTGGTGGCCCTGCCGAGACAGCTGTCACACACAGCGGTAGACACGTGTCCACAACCCAAATCAAGACAGAGTAGCATTCAAATAAGCTGAGTAGAGAGTTTTAACGCTTCAGGGAAGTACCCTAATAACCTTGTCTGGCTGGGGTCCACAGCAGGAGCGTCACCGCAGGGTGACGCAGGGAGCTCTGGGGTTTGCAATAGCCGTTTCCTCGTCCGTCTTAAAGGCATATGAGTACGACAGATCTGGAATGGAGGTCTCAGCAAGCCAGCACAAGACGTGGCCAGTCCTGGGGTCCTTTACAGAACCCCTGAGTCCCAGGCTCTGTGTGCGGGGAGCGTGCGGGACAGCCTCCGCTGCCTCCCAGGCCGGTGGGCAGTTACAATACAGGTGCCACCACCACCCCCTCACACGTGTATTAGTTTTGCATTCTACCTATTTAGACGGGTACACCAGTTTCAAAGAAGGAAGGACTGCGTCCAGCCAAACCGATTACAAACCAGGACTTAGAATAACACCATCCTTCCAGACTTGGCTTGGGTTTCCAGACACAGGGTGGAAATTCAGGAACAGCGATTTTCCCCGCTACTGACGGCGGGAAGCAGTACCACGTTCCACAACGCGGAGCGAGCTACCCGATCTTATCGCTGAAGGACCGTGGCACCCGCCTGGAGTGAGCTCTGCCTGCTGTCGTCCCACTCCCCACCCCAGTTTCCCCCGCAGCCGTGGTCAGGTGACTTGGCTGGGTTCTGGCGGGCTGACCTTGAGAGTGACCTTGGCTCCCCCGCAGGCTCACCATTAACGCGGAGTGCCAGCTGCAGCTGCACAACTTCCCCATGGACGAGCACTCCTGCCCGCTGATCTTCTCCAGCTGTGAGTACCTCCGCGCGGAATGCGGGTGACGGGGTGTCTCCCCGGGGCTGCGGGGCAGCTGCCGGTCGCCGGAGCCCTCCCAGCCTCCCTCCCTCCCTGGACAGACAGGGGGCGGTTTTGGCCACCTGGGTGTCTTCACTCTGCACTTTATCCGTGGGATTCCTGCTCCAAAACAGGTGCTTCGGTAGAGCTGTGAGTGATGTAACCATTGATTTTAATATTAAAGGCTTCAGAAATTGGTGAGCATGTGACTTCCCAAATACCTTTCTGCATGTGAGCTGTCTTGTGTATTATTTGGGAGTATAAAAAATTTATTCTTGGTAATTTGGGTTTTCATGTTATTTCAAGGAAGGCAATCTGTCTTCTAAATCGAAAGATTAAAAATTTATTTAAATATATTTATATTTGTCTCATTGCCCTGTTGTAGAACATAATTTTCACAGTATTTCATGTTTCACTATTTTACTTATGGTTGATATGATAGCTAACAAGTAGTTGTTTAAAAATTCTTAAAGACAGTATCTCATGTCTACAAGGAACCTTACAAAAGGAAATACCAAATGTATTTGCTTATTTATAAAATAAGTTGTTTAAGTAGAAGTCAATATGGAAATACATCTGTAGAATTCATGATGGCTCATTTTAAATGTATTGGTCACAGCTACGTAAGCATGACTCATCAGAATTCACTGAACTCCGTTGGCTTTCAGTGTCATTGCCTATGGAGTGTGACCGACGAATGGGGTGGTGGCACCTGCCGGTTCTGTGGCTTCCCCTCCCTGGACGTGATAGTGAGAATGAGAAAGTAGAATAAGAGAGGAATAGATTTTACAGTTCATTTTAGGTTCAGAAATAAAGACAAACTAGACAGCAAAATTTCACAGATCTCCAAGGTTGAGTAAAAGTGTTTGTATGTGTTAGATGAGTTGACTCCAAACTGAATGCGTCTCCAAAAGCCATTACATTTTCAGTCTCTAAGGTAGACAGCCAGTGTCTGGGACAGTCTGGTGAACAAGCCTGTGGAGAGTTTGGGCCTGACGTCCTTATTTGATGACTTTAAAACTTATGGGACAATTCAAATTGTCTAGCTTGTGACTCAGTTTGGTATATGTGCGTAGAATTTCTCCTCGTGATGTATTCACTTAACTCTTCATCAGTCCTCTCAGTGAACGCATTTGCCTATATTAATCTCTCCAATGGTTGGATATGCACTGGACTCATCTGCTGAGTTTATAATTTCATTGATTCCTTCTCTTAATCATATACTCTATTTTGTTGTTTTTAATTCTGATTTCCACACAATTTTGACAGCCTCTAATTTCTTTACCAAATTTTCGATGCCACCTTCTGTTCATTTGTATTTCCTGAACATTCTGATATATTCGTGGGAGCGATTTGCAGAATTTGTTGTTTCATTTTACTGGGTCTCATAGTAATTTGTAATTTGAGCTCGTGTTTCCTAGACTCGTTTCTGTGGGATTTCCCTGATGGTTATATTTAACGCAGATTCATCCAAAGAGGGTCTGCTCTGCCTCTCCTTGGCGTCTCTGTCACTTTAAATCAAAGTTCAGCCCGGGTTTCTGGGCTGCACAGGTGGTGTGAATTGTAGCCACAGGTCTTTGTCATCTCACGCTGTGGTTTTAAATTCTTAGGAGGAATATTTCTTGTTTTTCTGTTCTTCTCACAGCCAAAGCTAAACATGGACTATCCTTTTTTAAAAATATATATTTTTTATTTTATTTTTAGAGAGAGGAAAGGAGGGAGAAAGAGCAGGAGAGGAACATCAGTGTGTGGTTGCCTCTCACGCGCCCCCTACTGGCGACCTGGCCCACAACTCAGGCATGCGCCCTGACAGGGAATCAACCCAGCGACCCTTTGGTTCGCAGGCCGGTGCTCAATTCACTGAGCCACACTCAGTTAAACTAGCCAGGGTTAAACAGGGACTATCCTTACAGTAAAAGAATCTCCTGAGTGTCCTCCCTTTCCTGTCGATGCAGCTCAGGTGTTTGTTGGCAGATGAATCAAAAAACAAAATGTATATGCATGCGATGGAATACTATTCAAACTCACAAAGGAAAGAGACTGAAAAACACACTACAACACGGATGCACCTTGAAGACATTATGCTAAACAAAATAAGCCAATCACTAAAAGACACATACTGCATGATTCTGTTTACCTGAGGGACCTAGCGTAGTCGGGATGGCAGATACAGAAAGCAGGCTGGTGGTTGTCAGGGTCTGGTGGGGCAGAGAAGGGGGCTTACTGTGTAATGGAGACGGAGTTGTACTTTTGCGAGATAAAAGCCGTCCTGGGGATGGATGGTGGCAGTGGGTGCCCCACGAGATTAGTGTATTAATGTTCCTGAACTATACACTTAAAACTGGTTGAGATGGTACTTTTATATTATGTGTATTTTACCACAATAGAAAAATCAGGGAAAAAAGGTATAGTAACTGAAATAAAACATTCACTGGAGGGGATCGGCAGATCGGCGTGTGAACAGCAATGAATCAGCACACTTAAATACAGGTCCATTTTTATTATCTGGTCCAAACAAGAGAAGGATAAAGGATGGAGAAAGATCAACGGAACCTCAGGGAGTGGGGGGCCATCACTGCCCACCATGTGCCTCAGGGGAACCCCAGAAGGCGGACAGAAAGAGTATTTGAAGACAGGGTGATGTAAACTCCCCAAATTTGATGAAATGCATGAATCTGCATATCCAAGAACCAAGTGAACCTGATTAGGATAAACTCGACGAGATCCACATGGACATATTATGAACTATCGCGAGACAAAGAGAAAATGGCAAGAGAGAGGCAAACATTAAGGGTGCGCGTAAGTTGTCCTTAGTGAGGTTTACCGTTAGATGCTCATCAGAAACCCCGGAGGCTGGGAGGCTGAAAGAAAAAGACTGTCTCAGAGAATTCTGTATACAGCAAGTCTACCCTTCAGCACATATGAAGAAAGACATCTTTAGATACACTGGAACAGAAAATGGATGGCTAACAGAGAAGCCTATCTTATGAGAAATACTGAAAGAGCCCTTCATGGTAAAATAAAAGTATATTGGGGGTGGACATGGAGCTATATGAGAGCAAAGTTGGGTTTTTTTACGTTCTTTTGAAATCAACTTACTGTTACTCCATACTAGATGTTAATTATAATACTCAGGATAGGAAAATAACAATCACATACAGCAAAAGAAATGATAGGGTGCTTTACATTTTACACTATAAAAAGTCTATTTAATGCCAAAAAGGGGGATAAAGGAAGAATAGAGGAACAGAAAAGACATACAGAAAACAAATAGTAAAATGACAGACATAAACTCTATCTAATCAGTAAATACACTGAATGTAAAAAGATTAAACGCTCCAATAAAAAGTCAGTAATTGGGCCCTGGCTGGTATGGCTCAGTGAGCACCAACCTGCAAACCAAAGGGTCGCTGGTTCAATCCCCAGTCAAGGCACATGCCTGGGTTGCAGCCCAGGTCCCCAGTAGGGGGTGTGCGAGAGGCAACCACTCATTGATGTTTTTCTCCCTCTCTTTCTCCCTCCCTTCCCCTCTCTCTGAGTAAATAAATAAAATCTTTAAAACAATTAGAAAAAAAAGAACGAAGTTAGACCTCTGTCTCACACTATATACAGAATTAACTCAAAGTAGATGAAAGACATTCATGTAAGGGTGAAACCATAGGACATTTTGAAGATGCTATTTGTGTATCTTTGTGACTTTGAATGAGTCAATACTTTCTCCTTTTTTTAAAGATTTAATTCACTTTTTTAGAGAGAGGGGAAGGGAGAGAGAAAGAGAGGGAAACATCGGTGTGTGAGAGATACATCGATCTGTTGCCTCTCAGGTGCACCCAACCAGGGACCTGGCCTGCAACCCAGGCATGTGCCCTGGGCCAGGAATCGAACCAGTGACCTTTTGGATCACAGGCCAGTGCTCAATTCATTGAACCACACCAGCCAGGGCCAGTGAATAGCTTCTTAGATATGACACTAAAAGGGAAAGCAACAACATTTTTAGAAATAGTTAAACGAGACATCATAAAAATGCAAAATGTGGTACTTCAAAGGTCATCAAGAGAGTGAAAGAACACTCCCAGAATGGGAGGAAATACATGTAAATCATATTTCTGCTAAGAGTCTAGCATCCAGAATGTATAAATGATTCTTAGAAATCAACAACAAAAAGACAAACAGCCCAATTAAAAAACAGACAAAAAATATTTCTCCGAAGACGATACACAAGTGTCTAAGAAGCATATGAAAAACCCTCCACATAATTAGACATTAGGGAAATTCAGATAAAAACCACAATTAGACACACAAATGTCACATTCAGTAGGTTGGCTATAATTTGAAAAAAAAAAAAAACAGGCAAGAAGAGGGGGCCGGCAAAGAGGTAGAGAAATTGCAACCTTCGTTCACGGCTGGCAGGAATGTGAAACCGTGCAGCTGGCGCGGAAAATCACACGGCCGCTCCTCCACAAGTTAAATGTAAAGTTAATATATCGCCCAGCAATTCCACTCCAAGACACACGCCGAAGACAGCTGAACACATTTGTCCACACAAAGTCTCAAACACAATTGCTCATAGCAGCCGTGTTTCTACGGCCAAACTTTCAAACAACCCAAATGTCCACGAGCTGATAGGTAAACAAGTTGAGGTATAGTTAGGCAGCCTAATATCATTTTGCCCTAAATATATAGAACAGCCCAGCCTCCCGTGCAGAAGAATTCCAAATAATTTATGTAGATAGTCTTCCTTCAAAGAGACGAAGCCCAGCTGCTCACCCTTACGTCAAGGCAGAACAGACGGACCTCCTTCCAAAGAGCCTAGAGCGAAAGTGGGGGAAGGAGCTTTGCTAGTGGGGAAACCCGACAAACGGCACTGCAGCCAGCGATCAAGGTCAATGTCAGCAGGAGGACATCAGGAGGGGAGGACGTGACCTTGACGTGATGGAATGAGACTTGTCCTTCACCTCTGCAGTCTTCCTCCTAAACCCTCCTAATCCCTTCCAATCAGGACAAAAGCATCGGGCAAATGCGTGTTGAGGCACATTGTCCAGAATCTGCCAGAACACCTCAGAACTGTCCATGTCAGTGGGACACAAAATGCGTCTGTTACAGCCAGCGGGACATCCTGGATGGCACCACGGAATGGAAGAAGAGCATTCTGAGAAAACTGACGAAACGTGGAAAAAATATAGACAGTAATTAATCATATATCAGCATTGGTTCATTAGTGTCACCAAATGTACCTACCCTATTAATGTAAAATATTAATAATAGAGGAACCTGGGTGTGGTGTACTAGGAACTCCCTGCAGTATCTTTGCAACTTTTTCTGCACATTTAAATTTATTCTAACTTGGACATTTTATTTTTTTCCCTTTTTATTGAGTTTACTGGTTGTTGCTGGTTAACAAAATCATACAGCTTTCAGCTACACAATTCCACCACACATCGTCTGTACACTGCAGTGTGTGTGCACCACCCCAGGTCTAGTCTCCATCCATCACCATCTAACCCCTGTGTTCTGTTTTCTTTTTTTAAATTCTTTTTATTTCTTTTTAGAGAGAGGGGAAGGGAGGGAGAAAGAGAGAGAGGGAAACATCAATGTGTGGTTGCCTCTCACGTACCTGCTACTGGGGACCAGGCCCGCAACCCAGGCATGCGCCCTGACTGGGAATCGAACCTTTGACCCTTCGGTTCGCAGGCCTGCGCTCAGTCTACTGGGCCACACCAGCCAGGGCCCCGTGTTCTGTTTTTAAAAACAAGTAGGAGGAGTTATATTGAGCTGGCATTTTAGGCCCAATTCACATACAAGACTGGACAAAGTTGCTGATAAATAAATACAGCTAAGCCTTAAATGAAACAATTACTTGAAAAAAATGCCCAAGCAGGAAGCCCGTGGCCTCTCCCTTTACTGTAAGGAAATGACCCTCTGAATTTTTACATGGAAGCTTCTGGAGACCTGGGCCAGGAGGTCAGCATAGCGACCTCAGCGACGGGTCATCTGTGCCTTGGTTCTCACGTGTGTATCAGGCTCACGGGCCACCTGGAGCCTC
>PVKM010014186.1:0-29353 GCA_004027735.1 Carollia perspicillata
GCTAAACTCAAGAAGTGTTCAGGAGGCAGATTAGTTGAGATCTGGTGACTCGTTCAACATAAACGACATGGGGAAGGAAAAAATGAAGGATGTCCGAGTTGCTGCTGCAGGGACAGAGAATACAGTCTACAGGAAAGGGTCAGACTGTGTGTGGGACGGGGGAGCAGAAACAGGTGAAAGATCGGCTTTAGACACGTTGTCTTTGAGACACTCAAAGACACTCAGCTGGAGACATTCACCAGACGTGATTACATCCAAAGCACAGGAGTGCAGTTCGGGCTAAAGAAAAAGATTTAGAAATCATCAGCATATGGTTGTCGTTAAGGGGGGAAAAACAATATGATGATGAGAACACCCCACAACCATGACAACTATGCAGAAGGCCCTGTGTGGGAAACACAGTCTGAACTCTCTTGACTGCTTTGTCTCCACGTCCCTGACACGGGCTCCACCCTCGAGTTTACCAACACTCGAAATAAGCAGGGAAAATAAGATGTGCCAGTAACTGAAATGTAGGGTTAGGACCTTGGAGCTGTCCCAAAGAACACTACGAAGAATCCAAAGACACAAACTTCAATTTTGACTGAGGTGTTAAAGTAAATCTTTCCGGCAGTTGAGATTTTAATAGGAAAAGAGGAGAGAGAAGACAGCATTCCAGAAAGAGGGAACGCCTGCCCACAGGTACGGATGTGAGAAGGGCCAGACATACTCAGGCAAGAAGGAAAGGGTGGCTACCAGGTAGGAAAAGCACACAAATCACGATGCCTGCCTACTGTGAGTCATTTCAACATATTATCCACCTTATCTCGTCTAATCCTTACAACCACATTACGAGTCGGGTATCCAGTAAAATGAGGCCGAGAGGTACTAGCTTCCCTAGTTCAACAGGAGCAGTTTAACCAGCACAAATCCAGTTTTGTGTGCACTTCAATGCCTTTTGATAACTGTGGAGCCAGGAAGCATTTGGATATGAGCTAGAAAAAAAAAAGTCTGGAATTAATAGCAACCCGTACCTCAGCATAAATCCTGCAGGTGAAGACCAGTGACCTGGCATTGGGGGGACTGGGTCGTTGAGACCTCTGAGAGGACATCTTTTACTCTTTCCCCAAGCTTGAAGTAACTTTTCTACAGTCCTCCTCCTAACCAGATCTAGCGCAAGGCCCAGTTCTGCTTTGAAGCCTTCCCTGCCCACTTGAGTGCCCTGCTCTCTCTTCCGTAGGAGCTTATTTCACATGTCACCTATCATTTACTGGAGACACCGCATCATACACTGGGTGACAATGGACAAACCACCTCACTTGGCTTCCCTAGCCATAAACAAAGTTCCTTCAGATCAAAAACCATGTTTCACATTATCCTTATATTTCCCTTAATACCTAACGTAGAACCAAGATGACAATCCACATAAAAGCTAAGCAGGAAACGAATCTGGACTTGGGGTAAGGTCAATTATATAGCAAACTGATAGAAATCCCAGGGGATGCAGACTCAAACCAGCCTCTCTCAGACTCCAGAAAGGATCAGAATGCAAGCTCTCTGCCCTGCCCTGGGCCAGGTGGTTTATTTTAAAGTTCTTCTCCGGCGCACCACCATATGCAATAATCTCTCTTTATTAGATTTCCCCTCATGAATAAAAATGAAGTCATAACAATCTAATTGGAAAATTTTTATATTGCAAGCTGAGCCACATATTTAGTTCCAGTGAAAAAATATTGACAAAAATAAGCACAAGAGAAAAGGATTAAATGATCCAAGAACCGACATCTGGTACTGCCGCGTCTCTTTAGAACTGGCAAAGCTTTTTTCTTCTTAATATATTCTATTTGATAACTTAGAAATATGCTAATCTTTGGTTTCTTTTTAATTTCTTGGAATTTTTGTATTCCTTAAACAAGACAGATATAGCCCTTTCAGCTCCAGACACATCAACAGATTAGCCAGAAAGAAATCAGCAAAGTATCCTATAAAAATGATTTGCACAGAGCAACACACAGAAGCCTTCATGCTTCAGTGAAGAACCAGAGCTCGTAAAATCAATCTCTATTGCAAGCTACACTTTCCATTATAAGTGGTTATAATGGGATTCTTAAAAGCCCTTCTTTCACCTAATGGTGACTTTTCCTCACATTAATAAACTCTAGACTCATCCGAACACTGAATTACAAGTTTCTTGCATTTACGCTGTATCACAGACCAAAAAGAATTTTACGAGGGAGTACAAGATGAATCTTCTATCTAAATATTTTTATTTTGTGATCTTAAATCAGGATAGTCAATTTAAACCTAAATTTAGTTCATTATTCAAATAAAAATGGCACATCCACAATCCTTACCTCATAAAAGCTGTATTGAAGACAAAGTGCGTCAGGATTGCCAGCAAAGTGCTCCCTGTTTGAGAGCTCGGTGCCACTTAGAAAGATTCTAAGCACAGAGCTACTGGAGACCTCTTAACTATATCTAACCAGCGTGGACCCCCACAGTCCAGGGTGGCTTCTGGCTTCACATGTAACATACAGCGTCTCCTTGTACATTCAGGTATAACCAGTCCAGACTGGGGGAAAAAACAGTACTCTCATGATGTCCATCTGTTTTCCCCAAAACATGTTTTTATTATGCAAATGAAATAATGGCAAGAACATGCTTTGAGGCTTGGTCACACTAAGTTTGGCCATTTAAGGAACAGATCAAAATGTTTCTTTCTGTGCAGCCAGCCACTTAAAAGAAATATAATGGGTGTTCAGTCTTTCTCAAAGCCACACTGTCATCTAAAATAACAAAGGGAGAATATTCAAATGTCAGTGTTAACACAGTCAGAAATTTGAATATTCTCTTTAACAAGAGCCCTGGAAAGAAAAACATAGAAACAGATACAAAAATATACCACAAATATACAAGGGGAGCATCCAGGAGATAATGCCCCAAATAAGCAAATGTGTGTCACGAAAACAAAATGAGAGAAAACAGAACTTAACAGCAGTGAGGAGCTATACATTTATGCCTGAATCCGGGTGATGATCAAGGACAGGCCAATGGTCTGCAACCTGCAGAAATGGGTCCAAGCCAATGGATGGAAAAATGAGTGGAGAGCTCATCAACTCTTATTTAATTATTCTTTGCCTAGGGAACTGAAATCAGACATGAAAAGAATTAAATAAATGTAAGTTTCAGTGCTCTCTTACCAGTATGAGCTAAGAAATTGCATCAAAGCAACCAGATACTCTAAATGAAGACTCATCTCTGGGCTAGACAGATCATTTTATAAGTTCTCTCTAAGAAGAGAATGTGCGAGTGACTTTCTAAAATATCACTGGCAGGGTCAGGAATTGTTGAGAATGTGGAAAGTGCCAGAAGCCTGACCACACGCAAATACCTTTTCATGTTAAATAATAGTTAGAAAAAGGATTGTGCCAATTACATACTGGAGAACACCACACAGATCCCCAGCAAAAAAAAAAAAAAAGTAACTTGCCCAAGCTAGAAATGATCACTAAAGGTAGGTTGGCAAGGACTTGGAAGAGGAGATGGTGAACCCCGAGATCTAGACTGTTCACAGAAAGCCAACCATTCAGTACCATGCTGGAGACACAAATATGAAGACAGTATTCATGGGCCAGGAAGCTCAGGTGGAACAAGCAACCAAAAACCATCAAGAGTTAAGATAAGTGGTGAGTGTTCTGATATTGGCAGAACACAGAGAGGAAGCAATGATCTCTGCCAGAAAGGGAAGGAGCAGCAGGGAAGCTGCACAGGCAATGCTGGAGCTGGGCTCTGAAGCAGTAGGAGTTTCCCAGATGATGAAGGCAGAAGAATTTCAGCTCATTAGGCAGCATGAGGATGTGCAAGCCATTGGGAAGGAATGTGTACTGCTCAGGGACTTCTGAATGGTCTGGTAGGGTTGGAGTGCTGGGCTAGTAGGGGGCGGGAAGTTCAGGGAGAGATGGCTTAGCCAAACCACACTGACCTAATTCCCCTCTTGAACATTACTATTGTAGGACACCAAAGAAGTAAGGTAAACACAGTGTAATTGTACTTAAAGTCACCTGATGTTTCTCTTGCTATGCTTATGGATAAGATGGAGAAAACTGGGCCGGACACGGGTAGATGCATATATGATTAAATGGATAAAGGGAAGCAAGGAACCACTGTACTATAAAGAGGTATGTGCTAACCAACTGACTGACCTCAACACAGAGCTGGGAGCTGACCTCCATCCTCTACATAGGGGGAGACTGCAAATAGCTGAATGCAGTATTCCTTCTTAGACCCTGTCCTCATCAGTAAATTTACCACGAACTTGATTTAAAATAGGGATCTCCTTATTAGACGTCTAGTGGGATAAATAACATACTGAATAATAGCATTTGGATTCAGACAGACCTCAGCTGTCTGTAGGAAGGTGGAAGTTACCCCCCATGAATCTCAGGTTCTACGTATGGGTGAGGTGCTAAGGCATGAAAGAGGTAGAGCTTACCGTTAGGACAAGTGAATATGATCTACAGTTTTAGGTGACAGTAAGATTCATATACCCAATGTGCAATTCCCTGCACACACACATCCCAACAACACTAATGCAATCAGCTCAGAATAAAAAAGATTAGGATGCTCTCTGTGCCGCCCTCTTTGAAGATTGGAATATATCAAGGCGACGGCATTTAACTCTGGGTCTCGCGCTGTAAGAGAAATATAAGGAAACTGGAGTAACCAGAATGATTAAGTGACATTAAATTTTAGGAATATTAGTCAAAGGAACTGGTTATGTTTAGCCTGGAAAGAGTTGGGATGAAATGACAGCTATTTTGAAATATGTGAAGGATCTTATCTTGCAGAGGATTTAGGCTTATACAAATAGACCTTCAAGGTGTACACCTAGAAGTAGGCACTAGGCATAGAGGGAAAGGGGTCTTGCCTCAAGTACGGAAGAACTGTTTTATGGACAGATGCAAAGAGCTGCCTCCAGAGACAGCGGCTTCCGAATCTCCAAACGTGACTGTGCACAAGCAGAACGACCACCTCGGAAGACTCAACCTTATCAAAAGCCACACCCCTCATTTAAATATATATTACTCCTCTTACATTAAAATTAAGTTCATATAGATAAGTTCATTCAGATAATATAACCTACTTACACACTTGATTTTATAGGATGTATATTATATAATGCCCAAAGGAACGTAATAACAGGCTTTCAGTATGTAAATTCTCAAGTTTAAAAAAATCTATGTAATGCCCCCACAAAAAAGTAATTTATAACAGGCATTCCGATAAGTAAACTCTCAGGCATAAGTTAATGAACTTGTGTGACACAATGACACCCTCAGATGCTTACACCTACTTACACAGGACAAGTTCAGCTGGAGGAGAAACGAGATCAGGAACTACTTCACTATATAAGGAGAAGTACAGGAAAATAAAAGAGCAGAAGTGAGAGGCAGGGAGAGGATGGGTAATGGGCGGGGCGGTGTGGTGCACGGAATATTAGAATAAAAATTGAGCTGTAAATAATAACCAAAGTGATATTTCTATGCATGGCAATTTAGAACTAAGCTTTCTTTTCTTTAGAATGTCTCCATAAATATTCGTGTAAGTCCTAAAGAAGAAAGGAAATTCCCAAGTATAAGGGACAATTCTTTGTTATCTAGGACGATCCTATTCATTGCAGGGCATTTGGCAACTCTGCTTCCCCCACCTGAATGCTCATGGTGTCCCCCGCAACGCCCATGCCAACCAAACTGCACCTTGGTGGGGAAGCACTGCACAACTAGCACCAGGGGAATATTCAGCTCTATGGGTAAACTAATATTTTAAAAATTTTAATTAAAATGTTTTATTTGAAAAATTCCTTCAAAGCTGGTATTTTATAAACTCCATGCATGAGAAGTTCCCTGTTTCGAAGATGCTTCAGTTAGTCTATGGTTCACCTGACCCACCCCTTTGACCCGTGTTATTAAGGCAGCATAGCACCTTTAAAGCAGGACAGGCCTGGTTGGATTTCAGACTCTAGTATTTCTAAGGTATGCAGCCATGAGAGAGTTACTCAATTTCTCCAGCTCTCAGTTTCCTTGTCTGTAAAAGAGCTGATATAGAGATTAAATGTTTCCTCAATTAGTGTCCCACGGAACAGAAATTCTATCCACTGAGATTTCAATGAAGCCAAATGTTCAAGTGAAAATGTACTCGTGAAAATGATTCCTACCTTCCGCAACACCTATCGAGTGAGATTCAAATTGGCCCCCAACATTAAAATCATACAGTGAACTAGCTCAAGCTTGGAAGTTCTAGTGAATACAAAGATGGCAGCAAGAGTTAAACATTTCCTGAACATTAACCATATGCACCAAATTTTTTCAGTGTTGTTACACAGAGAATAATCTTTATGGCTGTATGAGGGTGTCAATATTCTCAATCCTTTTCAAATAAAAGTTCTGAAGTTTGAAAAGGTTAAAGAACCTCTTCAAGGTCAAAGAGACATGAGTTAGAGCCACAATGGTCAGCTTTGTGCACCACCAAAAGCAGAAGCATTGCTAATGGTCTCTAACACCAGGCTGTATAACTACACAGAACCTTCACTCCGACTTCCTGGTTCTTCCTGAATTCACCCACCACTGAAAAGAATGGGAGGGTAAACACCAGCTTTCCTTTAAGGTGTATATTCTAAATTTAATTTCTCCAAGGAAACTTCAATTACTAGCAAGGGAGATACAATTTAAATAAAACACTCAGAAAAGAAGGTGTAATCAAAACTACTGCCAAATAAAATGGGTTATGCACTGAGAAGTATCAGTGGAAAGGAAAGGGCCAGGTCACAGCGGCCAGTGTTGTCAGGGAAGGTGTTTGAAGTAGACAACACCCAGAGCAATCACATGTGGTTATACCTCAATAGTGCTACACAATCCACAATCATCTGTGCACCAGAAACAGTTGTATCCTCAATGCCAATGTTCTCTCTCACAGCACGTGCAAGAGGACAGAAATTCTATCAATTCTGCCTCAAATGTCCAAGGTAAAAATGGAGAGGCAGGAAAGTAGTGCTTTAGTTAGTACAGTCTAAACTGTGGTAAATACTCAAACATGGTTCAGGACAAAGCCATAATGAAAAGTGTCCAAGGGGCTGGAAACCTGCCTAACATGACAGTAAGTCAGCATTGTGAAACACTACAACCTCTTCTTGAAAAAATTATGCATATGAGTTTCAACTATAATTTTCCAAGAGACTGGATTAAGAAACCACATTTACAGTTTAAGTACTTTTCTATTAAAGGTTTATTAAGTTGCTTGATAAAAAAAAGTACTTGCAAAATTCAAGAGAAAAATGGTCCACTGCTAGATTGGACTGTTCTTCGCAATTCTGCGGTCCTTCCCTGAAAAAGAATTATACAATGGCTATGCCACTTGGTGGTGCTTTGCACTAATACAAAGAATATACATCTCCGTCCACTTGACCACGTGGCTTGTATTGACCAGCAGACCAAGGATTAACACTGTACCTAATTCAACTAAGAGGCTTGGCAGGTTTCTGCACTTCACCAGAAGCATATATTCTAGGTAGCTGCTTTTCCTTCTTCAGCACGAGTTCCAGGATAAAGATATGTGGGAGAGACTGGAACGCCCACCTCCACTTTGAAGTCCAGCCCAGCCTTGCCCAATCTAACCAAGAGCAGCCAACCACAGTCACCCTGCAGATTCATGAATGTGAAATAAATTACTTGTGGTTCCAAGCCACTAAAATTTGGAGGCTGTTATATAGTATTATCACAACAAAAACCCCAATATACCCTTTGAAATATCCTAATCTACAAATTACTTTGTGGATTATTACTAGCAAGATCAAAGCCACATAGTACATATTACTTTCTTTATGAATAATTCTACCAAGACCTGGAATGCCAAAACCCAGAGACAAAAGCAGCCAATTAAAATAAATAGCCTGGGAGGCTTCCTTTCCTTCCAGCTTTCATTTACCCCTTAACCAAGGTGCATGGCTATGTAAGTTTAGCTACAAGAAGGCATCGTCTGACACCAAGGGCGATTTCTGCAAATATCAGTAAATTCACCTATAGGCTTGGATATTTTTTTTGTTATGGGCTGAATTGTGTCACCCCCCTCCCCCAAATGTTGAAGTCATGTCCACAGTATCCCAGAATGTGACCTCATTTGGAAAGAGGGTCAATGCAAATGTAATTCAGCTGAGGTCACACTGGAGTACGGTGGGCCTCTAATCCAGTATGACTGGGTCCTTATAAGAAGATGGCTATATCAAGATCGAGACCCACAGGGAAATCATCACATGAAGACAGCAGCAGATATCAGAGTTACGCAGTCACAAACCAAAAAATGCCAAAATCACCAGAAGCCAGAAGAGACCAGGAAGGACGCCACTACAAGTCTCAGAGAGATCATGGCTTTGCCGACACACCCGACTGTAGATGTCTAGCCGCTGGAACTGACAAGGAGTTTCTGTTGTTCCAAGCTTCTCAGTTTGTGGTGCTTTGTCAGGCCAGCCCTAATCACCTAATTCACTTTCTAGAAAATCTATACACTATTACTGTTCCAAAAAGACACGGCATCAAAAATGGTATTATTCAGTACTTTCCCACCACGTCTGTTCTGCCAACTTTCTCTTATAATTCAAAGGAAATGTGGGCATGTACTTGAGAGCACTGGTAAATATTATTGTGAATATTAGAGCTGAAAGCTCATATAATTAACATCTGTACCCAGGAGATAATTCAAACACACTGTATTTGAGTAGATGGCCTAAGAGCTGACCTGATTATCAAGAGGAAAAAATCATAAAGAAGGGTTTTGAAACATACTGAAAATGTAGCATCACTACGTATTGTGCCACTCTATCACACTTTTAGTAATTTTAGTCTAACAAACTCATACACACTTATGTTGTGTTGTACCATTGTCTAATTGCTCCTCACACCCACATTCCTCCCCATTGTAAGCTCCCCAACCGAGCTCCCTTACAAACACACACGACAACTCCTAGTGTAGGCTAGACATAGGATTTATGTTTAATACATTGACTTTTGACTTGTTAGGGCTAAATATGTAAAAGAAACTAACTGACTTTGGGCCTAGCCAGTGTGGTTCAGGTCACAGTTCAATTCCTAGTGACAGCACATGCCTAGGTCGTGGGTTCAATTCCTACTCTGGGTGTGTAAGGGACCCAATCAATGCTTCTCACATCAGTGTTTCTCTCTCTTTCTCCCTCCCTCCCTCCCTCCCTCCCTCCCCTCATTCTAAAAGCAATGGAAAAAAATGTCTTACAGACCAGGGCAGCAGATAGCGCCAACATTTCCTGTGATTTGGTCCTTCCCAAGAAATGCAAGATCTACGAGAATCTGACACATTTATGAACTTTAAACACATTCTCAAGAAGATTCATGGAATTGTCTTGATCAAGCAAGCAATACTTTGGAGATGATTACAGAGTTGTTCTTGCAACAGGATGAATTTTTATATTGGTAAAGTCCCATTCTAAATGCATTTACTAACTGTGGTGTTCTCTGTGAATGGAACCCTTTAGTTTTTTGAATGAAAAGCTATTATCAAGTTTTCAGGCACATCTCTACACGACTGAAAGAACCAAACTATATAACATCCTGATCTTGAAGATAAAGGAGAAATAAGGATGAACAAAGGGGAAGATGGGACAGAAAACATGTAAATCATCTTTTAAGAATGTTTCAACACAACACCACCCAATCTTCCTGTGTTCCACGGGCATGCACGAGGTCTGTCCGGAAAAGGTCCAGCCATTGTTAATATAACGAGAAGGGTTTGCATGACATCAAAGGAACCTGGCAGCCAAGGTGAGTGGACTGGAATGCACAGGAGTCAACAATGACAACTTCACTGTACTAGTAGTCAGTGGGGACAGTAGAAGACATTGAGTGAGCAATTGTACTAGGTGGCTATCACATTGAAAATGACTGAGCAGAACAACGAATCTGCATCAAATTTTGTGTTAAGTTTGAACATTCCTCCACAGAAACAACTGGGATGATTCAGACAGTCCCAGCTATGGACAACTGGTGATTGGCAGCTTCATCATGACAACGCACCCACTCATGCATCATGTCTCGTACAGAGTTTTTTGGGGAAACATCAAACCACCCAGATGACTCAGCCCCGCTACAGCCCAGATTTGGAGCCCTGACAAACTTCCGGCTTTTGCCACAACTAAAGTCACCTTTGAAAGGGAAGAGAGTTCAGACCATCGATGAGATTCAGAAAAATACAAAGGGGCAGCTGATGGTGATTAGGAGAACTGTGTGAGGTCCCAAGGTGCCTACTTTGAAGGGGACTGAGGCATCATTGTCCTGTGTACAATGTTTCTTGTATCTTCTTCCATAAATGCCTCCATCTTCCTAATACATGGATGGATACTTTCTGGACAGACCTCAACACTGCTAGAAGGGAATAATGTAAAACATAACCTCTATTAGCTTTCTGTAAGAGCTAAACCATAACACACTCCAACACTGAATTTGTGGCACAGTGTTTAAGTGCCAAACAATCTGAAATCAGGTGTACAGTAGATATCTTGGGAAGTGTTCATGGAACTGAGTATCTACCTGGTGCCAAATATTAGCTTTAAGGAAAGAAACGTGCAAGGAATTTCATCTGGAGAGAGCAGCCAAAAGCCTGGAGGCAGGAATTTCCCTCCATACCCACACATCCCCACCCCCACCCCACCCCGCCCCGCCCCCCTTGGTATAAGGAGTACTGAGGACCTACTAGAGTGCTAAGCTCATGCAGGTGTAAAGTGGGAGACCAAGGTGAGGGCCTGAAATGTGAAGAAGACACAATTCCATTATGACCTAAGCAGCATTCTCTGGCTTAAACTTCCAAGAGAAAGCCAGCCCCCCATAAATTCTCATGAATCATTTAACTTGGTCTACTTATTCTTGAAGAACAAGCCTTGGGGCCGATCTATACACAAAGCAAATAAGCTAAATGCAAGAAAATACCAAGCAGATGGCACGTGGGTGAAGAGGATGGGGAAGTGAAACATGAGTAGCTTTGAAAGCAGGAAAATAAAGTAAAATATGTTCAAATGAATATGCATTTAGTAAAGAAGTACAGAATGTAAGAATCCTATAATTTTAATAATTTCTAATAAGTATCCCTGCAATACACATGGATAACAAGTAAAAATGTGAAAAAATGAAAATGATCCCATCAATGGGGAAAACACTTTAACATTATGCCACTTTCCTGTCTTCTCTGCAGGTGCATTTTAAAATCAAATCATAATCTTCTTGTACATACAGTTGGGTGTACTATCATTTTAAAAATAATTCCACTGTTGGATTTGTCTCTAGTGTTTACAATATCACCCCTGACAATAACTAATATTTATAGAGTCGCTTCCTCTGTGACAGAGTTCCAAGTTCTTTACAGATACTTATCTAATTCTCAATACACTGTGGGAGATACTGTTCTCTTCATTATACAGCTGAGGAAATCAGGAACAAATTAACTTGCCTAAGTTCGCATAGCTCGTAAATGGTGGAACATGACTCCAATCCAGGCAACAGGCTCCCAAGTGCTTGCTCTCACCATTGCCTACCCTACCACCTGCCTCCCAGAGACGACATGCTCATTACTGAATTTAAACCTCATCTCTGACTTCCTCAGGTATAGTCTTCAAACAGAGTCCCTGGTGCCAAGGGATTCCACCATAAGCTAAACTGCTTTCCACCTATGGTATACCAACATACCCTCTCATCATCTGTTGAAAGGAAATGGGAGCCAACCTAAATCTTGCCAGCACCGTTATGTACTTTTAAAATCTACCGCAAGAAAGTTGAATTATTTTTTCTTGTCTTGGAAATTTGTAGCTCCTATTTTATGAATTTTCTATTCCTATTACAGACTGAATGTTTGTGCACCACCGCCATTCATATTTTGAAAATCTAATGCTCAAGGTGATGCTGTTATTAAGTGGGGTCTTGGGAGGTGATTGGGCCATGAAGACAGTCCCCTCATGAATGGGGTTAGGGCACTCATAAAAGAGGCCCCCAGAAGATCCCTAGCTCCTTCCTCCACATGAAGACGCAAAGGGAAGTCAGCAGTCTGCAACCAGGAAGAGGGCCTTCACCCAAAGCTGGACCCTGCCGACACTCTGATTCTGGACTTCCAGCCTCCAAAATTGTCAGCGATAAATTTCTGCTCCTTAAAAGCTACTCAGTCTATAGTGTTTTGTTAGAGCAGCCCAAATGGACTAAAGTTCTTACTAGAATGCTTTTTTAGAGTTAAGGTATGTTAAATTGAAACTATTTTAGAAGATGCTGTGATTCCAGATAAACGAAGGGTTGCTCACGAGCAGTTTCAAGGGGACCCTACAGCCAGGCAGAACTTTGGGAGGTCATCACCAGGACCTAGGGCTGAGGGCTCAGCACTAAGCACCTAGGACCATAAGGACTGAGCAGACTGTCCCAACAGACTAAGAGCGAAACTGAGCTTTATACTGTACGGCAGGGGCTATACTTCTCCAACTGCTAGAATATGCATTACTGCTGCTCAGGGCACCCCCAATTCCTGGTACCAACATGTCTGGTTTGCTTAGTGAGGCCAGAATTATAGAAAGAAGATGAAAGATCTTGAGGTTTGTCACACCTGTGAAGTCATCTCACAGACTTTTCCTATTCTACACAACATACCTGGTTAGTGATCAGAGTCAGAGGATTCCACATGCACAGTGCTGAACACACACTATTAAATTCCTCCTCTGCAAATCCTCTGTTAATCAGTCAACAGCAAGTTACCTCGTGTCAGGCAGTGTGCAACAAAACTGAGCACCCTGGACACGATCTGGTTACCTGACTTGGAATTAAAAATACCTCATTCACATACTAAGGAGTCACTTATTAGGAAGGACCACTCTCTCCAAGTTGTTCATGTCATCTATCAGGGTCAACATTTCGTAATTTCTATTTCTTAAGAGTAACAATGCCTCCTATTAGATCCCTAAACTTTAATGGCACCCCCTTTGAAGGCTTTCGCTCTTTTAAGTACCAACAACAGAGGCAAACCCGGGAGGGAGACATAAAAAGACACTCTCCCAGAAGAAGGCCATAATAAATATGAAGTTATTTTTAATAAGTGTCAACAGAATGTTTGCGAATTCGTACCATAAGGCAAGGATGCTAAAGAAAATAATTCAGACATGCTTTCTACTGAGGATAGAAGAGATGAATGGTTAAATAAAAGCTTCAACTTTAGGCTGTATTTTTTTGGGGGTGGGCAATCTTAGCATGCTACCCAAATAGCATGCTAAGTTAATTTTTAGTAGAAAGGCAATTTTACTATTTACTATTTATGAGAAATGCCTGTTCCCAGTATGGAAGCCTGCCTGGGTCACTAAATTACATGTGGAAGGTTCCATAAGTTTATGGAATCTCAACCAAGAAGAGCCCCTGGGGATGACAGCAGAACCGAGTGTGGTTTGCTAATGAAAATAGGAGGACTGAGTGTTCCAAGCAGAGGGAACGGCATGGAGAAGAAAAATCACATGTTATGCATGCACAGGAAGTAACAATCAGTTTTTGCATTACTGAATATCTTGAGCTCCACGAACAAGGACATGTAAACAAAGCAGTATGTGCTGTGTGAAACCACAGCATTTCAGATTTCTTTAAAGAGCCCAAGATTTGGCATGTCTGAGGGTGAGTTAATAACAACTGTGGGCTCAATGCATAGCAGGAAGGAGTACAGGGCTAGAGATGAATTTCTCAGGGCCCAAGAGGCTGGGCTAAGATTCCTGGTGGACTCATTCCTGGGTAGTATGGAAATCTCTAAGGTTTGAAGAGGGAAATTTAGAAGAAAGACTGGCTGAAATGTAGAGGAAAGTAGAATGCAAACCAACCATGTAAAACAGGTGAGGATGCAGAAGTGAGCAGGGCAGAAGGAATTAAGAGATAAAAGCAGGCCAGTGAACTGAGCACAGACCTGTAAAGGAAAAGGTCAAAGGTTTGATTTCCAGTGGGGCACATGCCTGAGTTGCAGGCCAGGTCCCCAGTTGGGAGCATGCGAGAGCCAACTGATTGAGGTTTCTCTTGCACACTGATGTTCTCTTGCTCCCTTTCCCTCTCTCTAAAAATAAATAAATAAAAACTTTAGTCCTGGTTGGTGTGGTTCAGTGGACTGAGTGCTGCTGGCCTGCAAACCAAAAGGTCGCTGGTTGGATTCCCAGTCAGGGCATATGCCTGAGTTTTAGGCTAGGTCCCCAGCTGGGGGGGTGTGAGAAGCAACTGATAGATGTCTCTCTCAGGCATCGATGTTTCTCTTCCTTTCTTTCTCCCTCCCTTCCCCCTCTCTAACAATGAACAAATAAAATCCTTAAAAAACAGAAGCAGGCCAAATGTTCATATTTGACTATATATACATAAAATGTCACCAGAGGATTCTCAGTTAACTGATAATACTAGTTGCCGATGGCTAGGAAAAGCAGGAAACTAGGGGGAAAACATGAGGAGTCCTTTCACTGTATGCCCATCTGTACCATTTGAACCACATTGAAGTATTACCTACTACAAAGATTATTCTTATAAAACACATAAAGGTTACTGGAATGAGATGCCTCTATGTAAAAAATGAGCCCATGTCTCTCTCCAAATCCTCTCCACTGTTTCCACTTGCACCTCTGAATTTCCCTAAAAAAGCAAATCTCTCTCTTGACCTAGATAATAAACATACCAAACTTATCAAACTGAACTGATGTCATGTAGATGTAAATAACTATTTACCAGGTTAAATACCAACTTAACAGATAGTTGTCAAAACACCAGAATGAAGTCGGGACAATTAACTAGGGAGCTCAATCTTTTAAATTTTATGGTAAATAAAAGAGGCTCAAAGTAGAATCTATATTTGATGCAGTAAAACAAGGATGAATCAAATAAATTACTGATGTGAATGAGATCAGAAGTAAGATCCAGTGGTGAGTGTTTCCCTAGTCTAGGCTAGCTCTTAGGCTAAAAATGATTTTTTAAATTATATGGAATGAATCTTTTATTCAGCCTAATACAGTATATAAGGTACGTACTACAGAAATAACTGACTTAAATTGAATGGCTTTACCAATTTTAAGTTAATTATAAGTGGACATAAATTTAACAGTTAAAAAATAAGTGCAATTTGGTTTTGCAAAACTGTGTAATGCTGTTTTCCATTTGGCTATATAAGCTCAAATCTACTAAACTTGCAATACTTATTCAAAACACATTTAATGGAACTGATTAAAGTTGTTAATCAAAAGCATACTGTGTCCAGAGATCAATTTTGCAAATGTTTTCATTTATTTGGTTTTAATGTTTTGCCTTGTTCCACAAAGGATGTGAGTCAGCTTAAAATAATAAATGCAAAAAGGGGAAAATATCATTAAATAAAAATCAGAATCAACAAAAACTAGGTGGGACAGACGCTCTAGTACCAAAGGGAAAGTTAGAACATCAATATTAAGGTCATAGGTTTTTATAGGTTTATTAAAATGGAGTTTCAAATTTGACTTTGTTTTCTTGTTGCCAAATCAGAAAGGGAAACATAATCATCTGATTCTAGTTCTGCATGATGAAAAATAGACACAGTAATTGCTCAAGGGAGGTAAAGCTTTTCTTTGGCATTTATAACTGAATGGAATTTCCTGTATGGTCTTCAAACGGGCGCTATAGAAGGGACCATGATTTTAATAACCACATCTCATAAGTAACATAACAGTAGATTTCTTGTGAGCACAAGGGTGGGGGTGGGGGTGCTGAAAGGATGCAAAACAAGGTAACCAGAGTACATTGTTTCTGAAGACACGGCTAGACTCCTGGTCTAACACCTAGAATCGGAGGGACAAGGGGGGATGTCATAGCCTTTGCTCAGTCAACCCTGTGTAAACATTACTCTCAATTAAGCTGATCAAATTCATGAGCAGATAACTCATTCTCTGGTACATGCAGAAACAAAGGCACTCTATACTACGGTTGAGGGGAGATTAGTACACAACAATCACTCTTCAACCACTAATTCCCCCCATTTGAAATTGAAGGCTACACAAATTTTCTTTTTTATACTTTCCTGCAACCGTAACAATTTTGGTTCCAACATATGTGAATTGAGCATATCCTATTAGATATAAACAACAAATAGGGCTGGAATAAAAAAATCACGCCACATAAAAAAAAAGATAGCATATAGCAAAGGAGAGATAGAGGTTTCTGTAATAAAAGCTTAGAGACGCGCCTCACTGGTGTAGTGCAGTGGATTTAGCACAGGCCTGTGAAGCAAAGGGTTGCAGGTTTGATTCCCAGTCAGGGCAAATGCCTGGGTTACAGGCCTGGTCAGGTCCCCAGTAGAGGCCTCATGAGAGGCAACCACACATTGATGTTTCTTTCCCTCTCATTCTCCTTCCCTTCCTCTCTCTCTAAAAAATAAAACCATTTAAAAATATTTTTTAAAAAAGGCTTAGGGAAGATACAGAAAAATAGGATACAGTAAATTCAGGTCTCAGAATTGCGTTCCAGTGACACAGGTGGAGACAGGGCTCAGACAGTGAACCATCCAATCAAAGAGGCATTGCACATGTAAGGGCGAGAGATACAGAAAAACACCTCTTCCATTCTGAGCCTAGGAACCAGCTCTTATTTCACTGACTTCAAGGCCAAATCTACCAGCACAATTAAAACACGCAACTTCCATTTGTCAAGTGAACAAATAAGTGTTTATTATCTACAGCAAAGTAAAAGGAGTTTACTGAAACCATATGGGAGGGCTTTTTTGAGACGTTTAAAGTGAGCGAGAAAGAACAATGTAAATTAACTGCTCAATATCCTTAATTACAAATTTCAGATATGTCAAATGCAATTAGCTTTACTTCTTAAAGGGATTTTTTGCTTCGTTTCCAGGAATCATAATGTATTTTTCATCAGTGCCCTCCCAATGTTGGTTCCCTCGATCTTACTAGCTTTTGCTTAAAAGTGTTATTTCCTCCCCATCTAGGAAGAATCCAAGTAGGCTGCAGAAGCAGTAAGAATAAAACACAGCTTACCATAGTTTTGTGAGAAATAAGTCTTTGGGGTAATATGTAAGGAGGATAGTGAAGAGGTATTAAAAAGACAAAAAAGGAAAGAAGGAGATAGCAAATAACTGAACCACACCCAGGTAATTTTGTTAAGCAGGTTCATACTAACTCATAAAACTTACATAACAAAAAAATCATAACAGCAAATATCATAGTGCAAAAAATAAATAAATAGAATGTGATGCAGTTATCCTTGATTTTTTTTCAAGAAAACATTAAATTTAAAGCCAGAAAGGCACTAAATCTTTCAAACCCCTGATTTCATACCTTGGTTTGTCAAACTTGGAAACTGATGTTCTTCTTAACTATATGGGAAAACCCATATAGTTAAAAATGTGTGTATATACCACATATTTTGAATCATTTAGGAATCAGACACTTTTACATGCTTTATTTTTATCTCTCCCTGTAATAAAATAATTATAATTAGATCAACCACAACAACTCAACTTTAAAGTGAGTTAATATGTCACTTATTAACCAAATCACTGTTACCTCTGGAGTACGATAACTTAGAATTTTCTTTTAAACATGAATTGCACTTTTTAAAAACCGTTTGAGAGTTTAACTGAAATAAGTCTGATTACCAGTAAAACTGGAAAATGTGCAAGCTTGGACATGAAATGAACTTGCATTAGAAGTTGGGGAGGATTACCTTAGTAAAGATAGCATATGGTCCTAAAAATGTCAAAATTCAAATTTAAGATGTTAACTGAATTTGACTATATATACAAATAAACAATTTTTAAAATCCAGTTAAACTTTAACAGCCACAGGATAGACCGATACATTTTGAGGCTAAATTTTCTTTAGATGAAGCTTGAAAAAGTTCGACAAAAAACTAATACAGTCAACGCGCACTAAGCACAGATGAAGGGGATTACCGGATTGAACAAGACGAAGGCTCCGTCCCCCTGGAGTTTACTAACACTGGTTCATTTCCAAAGCTCTAAACCAGCAGTCCCTAACCTTTTTGGCACGGGGTACCGGTTTCGTGGAAGACAATTTCTCCACGAAGAGGGGAGGGGCGGGGCAGGGGGCAGGGCTCAGGCCACAAGAGCGAAGCTTCGCTCGCCTGCTGCTCACCTCCGGCTGCGCGGCCCGGTTTCTAACAGACCACGGACCCGTCCTGGTCCGCGAGCCCGGGGGTTGGGGACCTCCGCTCTCTACAAATTTGGACCATACAATGATCCACTTTCCAAAACTCTAAACCTTATTGTGTTTTTTTAAAGTAACCTGCTAGAATTCATAACCAGTGTCTCAGAAATACAAACCGTAAACCTAGTTGGAAGCTAGGCTGCGCCCAAGGCTGCCTCTGCTGGCCGGCTCAGTGCACCCGTTCAGCTGTTCTCAACTCCCGACACCTGTAACAAACTTGCCACTCTTAAACACATCCCTCACACGAGCAGGAGGCTCCCAAGTAGGCAGCATGGGGAATACCCCAGCCTCATGTATCCCCGACATAATCTGACTTCTACAAGGACCTTCTCTAATTGGCCCTAAAATGTTGGACGTAAGGGCTTGAGCCACCTAGTTTACATACAAGCCAACCAGCTCTTAAATGCACAGAAATCAACAGCGACTTCTATACGCCGCTAAAATAGCGCTTTCCCAGTTTTCGGTTTTCAGCCAAAACCGAAAAAACGCATCAGCTCATGCAGCCGAAAGAATACGGTACCACAGTTCTACCTGAGCTGCTGAAAATCCAAGGTCTTCCCCCCTACATCAGCCTGACACCAATTTGTCCTCCCCACCCCGCCCGCAGCGCGCGGGGGCCCAGGGGGTGGGCTGGGTAGGGTCCAGCTTCCCTCTGCCTCCCCTCGGCCACCCGGGCTCAAAAAGAGGTTGTCAGGTTAACCAAGGGCTGCGTCCAGGGCCACGAGCACACCTCGGAACGCTCCAGCGACACAGGCGCGAGGCAAGTTTGGCGGGTCCCGAACCTGTCCCCTGTCTCTTCTCAGCTGCAGCATCAGCTGCCGGAGGAGGCGAGGGCTGGCCCCCACCTCGCCCACCTACCTACAGGGCGGGGGCGCCGGCTCCTCGGGTCCGGGAGATGGGGATCGGGGGCATGCATTTCTGGGAATGGTTGTCTCTGATGCTCCGCGCGGGGGAACGCATCATCTAGGTGGGAGGAAGGAGCTGTCGTCGTGGGGGAACGTCTGCTAAGGAAGAGCGGGTCCAGGAAGGAGGAGCGCGGAGGCGCGAGCCCCCGGGGACCGGCGTCTGAAGCTGGTGGACGCGGCCGCCCCCGGGAGTCCTTAGGCCTCACCCCGCGAGCGGCGGCGCCCGGCCAACCTTGCAGCTGCGCCTACGGTGAGGGCATCCGCGGCCACAGGCTCCCGGGCCCGGCCGGAGGCGGAGAGCTGCGGATGGTGCGACGCGGAGTAGACGCCTGCCTCTAGCTCCGCCCGGCCTGTGCCACTCTCTGCGCCTCCCCGCAGCTGCGAGGGCCGGGGAGCTCCGAGGCCAGGCTGGGTGGCTGCGGCTGCAACTGCGGCATCCTCCTCGCCCCGGCGACCTCCGAGCTGGGAGGCTGGGCAGCACCCCTACCCCGAGCTGCTGCAGCTTCCACTGCCCCCGCACAGCCCCAACCTCAGCCCGGCGGCTCCGCCCCGGAGAGCTGCGCGCGCGGCCTCCGCAGGCCTCGGCTCATTGTGACGCCTCCCGAGTGCGAACTCGTTGCTGCCCTGGCGGCCAGACGCGGGGCGGCAGAGCCTGGGAGGTTCTTACCTCTCCCTGGGCTTCATTCCCTACTGTAGCTGGGCTGCTCTAGGCACCACTCTACGTGGAAAGTAAGGCTTTGACAGCAGAGCTGGGGTTAGAGCGTATCCTCAAGCTTTAAAGAATTAAGTTTCATTCCAGCTCGGGAACCAGTAAATTCAGGCTTCTACCCTTTCCGGCGCTGCGTTTCGCAAAGGGCCCACCATCTCCTCCTCCCTGTCATGCTCTCGTCCCCGGTACAGCATCCCGGATGCTGCCAAATTGCAATCATTTCAGCAGTAGAGACGTAGCTATTGGGCCCTCCAGGCTGACTCTTGGCACAGACCCGAGAGAGCTAGGGCTGGGAAGATTTGCATCAGCAGATGGGCAGTGTCTGAGCTTCCCATCCTCGCTTTGGTGCTGTTCCCGTCTCTGGGCCAAGACCAGCCCTGAAAGATGACTAGGAGGATTTGGCTGCGAGTTTTACCCTTACTTAGGGGGCGGGGGAAGAACCCTCAAAGTAGAGCCTGCAGCTGGTCTGATAATACTGGTGTGTCAGAGGCCACACACCGGCACACTAGATAGCAGCCTCCTTTGGGTTGCTGTCGCTGCTTAACAGCCTCTGGAGGAGGTTGGAACAAAGCAATTAACAGTGGTGGCTTTGGGATTTCACTTGCAAATGGCCATGCTATATTATCTTGCAAAATATGGAATAATCGCCCAATTCTTCACTCAGCATGTATATAATTGGACCTCAGGTTTACATCTTCATAATTTTAATGTGAAAAAGTAGGTGTTTTCCTCTTTCTTTAGGGTATTGTGTCATTTGCAAATTATTTTCAAGGAAAAATTAAGCTCCCCAAAATAGAGCTGATTTCACTGAATCAAAGAACATGGTTTGGGATGTCCAGAGAAACTGACCTGCTCTCATGGTTCTTTGATGAGGGCTTTTATGGTTTAAAATCCAAAGTCATCTTGCAGGGCTGGTCATGGGACCAGAGAGGGAACAGCACCTACGTGGGGATGGGCAGCTCACGGGCACTGCCCATCTGCTGATGCAAATCTCCCCAGGCCAAGCTCTCTCGGGTCTCCTCCTCTTCCTGCAGGACCCAGTTGCCAAGTCCCTACTGCTGTAAGGATTGCAGTTTGGCAGCTTCCCGGATGCTGTACCAGGACGGGAACAGGAAGGGGAAGGGATGGTGGTGCCCCTTTGGAAACGCAACGTGGAAAAGGACAAAGGGCTGAATTTACTGTGGCCAGTAGTTTTTTTCTTAATAGAAATAATTTTTAAAAAGCAAAGGAAAAGACATGTTTCATAGCAGTACAAACTGTGCTGAGATCGCTAAGACTTTCTGAGATGAGTTCCTGTAAGGAAAGTGGTGGGCCAGTGCCGAACAGCAGAAGAGACTCACCGCTCTGCGTTCAGGGAATGTGAGCGCTTGACTTGGCCACTTTCAGGGACTCCACCTGATCTACGGCCCCAGTTTATTTTCAAAATTATCTATTATTATTCATGATATTTTGCCCTCAAATCAAAATAGCTCAGTTATAGGAATGTGTGTGTAATATTTATGCAGTATTTAATGTATGAATGGCATAACGAAGTCACTTAATGATATTTTGGCAGTTCAACAAAATTTATAAAGAGATCTGCCTTAGAATACAGTTTCTGCAGGAAGTGTTCATTGAGTTGCAATTCTAGACTGATTCCATCCTTTCCCCCAACAAAAGTCTCCTTTTTCTACCTATGGACCCAAAGTAAGTAGTGGTCTTTTTTATTAGCAAAGATATAACTGAGTATGTACAGGGTTGGGCAAGAGTAGGTTTACAGTTCATATGGAAAAGACATGCAGGTTATGATTATTACAATAACTTTATTCAAAAGTGTCACAAGGGCACAGTAAAACTACTTTTGCCCACCTCCGTATTTTAAAAGAAGTGACCATAAATTATAAAATGTCGGCCTTTCTAAGGGAAGGATGTAAGTGAAGGATCCTCTTTGCCATCTTCATGAACTCCTAGGACTGTATGCTCTTTCATATTTTTGCTGTAATATTTTATTACAGTGGAAGTCTCAGTAAAATACAGATTTCTGCTCCCTAGCTTAGAGGTTGGAAGAAATTTCCCCTTAAAGATTCTTCACTCATTATATTTCATTAAACTCAACACATTGATTTACCTAAGCTTTGCCTTTAAAAAGAAATCAGAAGACATAAAACCATCTCCTTTCCTTCTGTATCTGTGCTGTCAAAAATGAAACTCACTAGTCATGTGTGGCCATTTAAATTTAGTTAAAAATGTTTTTTACCCCAGTAGACACATTTCAAGTGCTCAAGAACCACACATGGCTGGTGACTGTTCGTTAGGACATAATAAAATAGAACATTTCCATTATTGCAGGAAATTTTTCCAGACAGTGCTGCTCCCAATAGAAGGTGAAATTTTAATTGGGAGGTAGATATAATACATAAAATGATTAGGGAACTCTTAGTACACTACAGATCAAACCTCATTAGAATGTGTACTTCTTAAGAACATGGTAATCTCTAAGAATTTAGGCTCTGGCTTCTGACTTCGGCTTCACTCTATGCTGACCTTTGGTAAATTACTCAACCCCTGCTGCTTTATCTGTAGAAGGGGGATGATAATAGTATCAGCTGTACAAGGGACATAAGGGTTAAAATTAAATCAGATAATCCATGAATGATGCTTAGAGTAAAGTCTAGAATGTGATCTTGAAGAAAAGTTAGCTATTACTCTAAGAATATACATTATTATAATAAAGCTTTTCCCTTCTAAAATTTTATCCCTAGTATCCCTTCTTGTACCCCCTAATAGAAGATGCTTGGCAAATACTGAGTTAATAAAAAATATAAGGCTACGCTGATTTTATGGATATGAGGGCCTCTGTCAAATATGAAAACTGATCTATCTCTGTGGAAGAGTAGAGGCCATTGTAGGTAGGACTGTCATCTCACTTTTTCTGGGATGCATAACCCTGTGTGGAGTCGGTAGAGAGAAGCAGAGATCCCCTCGGCTCCTAAAGGAAGAAAAGAGGGATCGCTTCACTTGCCCTACTCTTTGTTGCTCCCGTGGTAGGAACTGGACCAGTGCTAGGCACCAGGATCCTTGAGTTCAGGTATTGGGTGTTCTCCCAAGTGACTTTCTGAAGGGCTTGGTAGGAATTCCAAGGCTTCAGGAAACATCACCACACAATAGCAACTGTTACTGCAGATGTGTTCAGTACTTTCCTTACATGTCTGTCTAAAGGTAACTTTGTAATGAAGAAGTATGGTTAGTATGGCTTTTTAAAAACACAACACTGGTAACCGCACATCGAAGTGGGATTCCAGGAACCTTGGCAAATGCTGCTTTAACAGCTTGTCAAAATGAAAGGTTTCCTGAATCTGTAATGAGATTACAGCCACTGAAGGTACTGACACTTTTTTGGAAGTTTTCTTCGTAAAGGTGTCAGAGAGGAGATTTATGCATTGGGTGATGAGTTTAGTCTACTAGCACCAAAATTTGTTCACTTTTTCATGCTTAAACATCTCTTCCTCTTTCTAGCACAGAGAAAAGCACCTTTTACACACTGGACTTGGGCTGGTTGAGATGCAGGAGGTCTGTCCATAGGAGGTAAATGCTGACTGACATCTATGGAGGTCTGCGGGTGACCATCCCGCACCTACAGAGGCTGAATAGATTTCACTGTTTAGTAGGATTGAAGGCAGTGGCTCATTTTCACAACTGGGACCTAGGTTCCATGCTTCTCTTGGTTTGTTATAAAGTCCAAAGAGGAAGTAGGAATCTCCTTACCACTTGAAAGGAGGAGCCTACCAGACTGTACTGAGAAAGAGCTACTGACATACACAGAAATGGATTGCCGCCTGGGTGCCTGTCAGCACACAAAATTTAGGGCTGATTATTTAGATTAAGCCCAATACACTTACCCTTTCCTGTCATTTACAACAAATTTTAAAATATCTGTTCTTGGACAGTTTCTTCTGTCTTATTTCAGCTAAAAATAGTCTGTTAAATAGCCTGAGAATTCATGAGCTATGTTTACATTTTCTGAAAAAATTATTCAAATAATCTGGTGCTAAGATATAATTTAAAATTCTGAAATGAATCCACAAACTCAAAGTGGCATTAAGTAGTGGTGGTGGTGGTTTGGATTTATTGGATGAAAGAAATTTACAGTGCAATAAACTAAAAAGGGAGTTTTTCAAAGGAAATAACTATAGATTCACCAAGAGTTGCAAGAAATGCATAGGACAGTCTTGGGTTCTCCCCACCCTCTCCGGCGTAGCCATGCCCCCAGTGGTAACATCTTGCATCACTTCAGTACAATATCAAAACCAGAAAATCAACACTGTTACAATCTTCAGAGCTTGCAATGGTGACAGTTTGCATCACTATAGTACAATATGGAAACCAGAAAATCGACACTGTTACAATCTGCAGAGCTTATCCACATTTCACCAGCTTTACATATGCTTTGTGTATGTGTTTTCTATGCGATTTTCTTCTACCACCACCACTAGAGACAGTGCTGCTCTGTCGCTGCAGAGCTCCCACAACCTGCCCTTTACAGTCACATCCGTCCTCTGCCTAATACATCTAATTCCCATCAATCATTCCTCTGTTCCCACCTCTATAATTTCTAAAATGCTACGTAAATGGGAATCATATGGTATGTAACTTTTTAGATTGGTTCCCCCCCTTCACTCAGCATAATTCCCTTACAATGCATCCAAATTGTTATGTGTATGAATAGTTTGCCCCCTTTTTGGGTAAGTAATCCATGGCATGGATGTACCACAGTTTATTCACCATTGAAGAGCACGTTGATTGTTTTCAGTTTGGAGAGTATTGTAAATAAAGTTTTGGGGTGTTATGAATGAACATAAGTTTTCATTTCTCTGGCACAAATGCCCAAGAATACAATTGCTGGGTCATATGGTCCCAGCATGTTTAGTTTTATGAGAAACTGCCAAACTGTTTTCCAGGGTGGCTGTACCATTTCATCTTCCCATCAACAATGTGTGCATGATGAATGATGATTTTTAATTGATTAAATAAAGCTATTAAATTAAAATGTAGCCACACATCTCTTTTACTCTCTACTACTCTACTGTAATTGCTTGTTTACTTGAACCCCACCAGACTAAACTTCAAAGTCAGGGATTCTGTTTTGTTTATCTTTATGTCTTTGGTGCCTAACATAGTGCCTGACATATATTAGATAGTCAATAAATATTTGTTTCATGAATGAACGAATGAATAAACAGAAAAAGAATAGCTGAGTCAGGTTGAAATATTAAAAAATAAATTGTCAGTAAATTATAACTGTAATTGAATTTGAATTGGATGTCTTGATTTTTTTCCAAATATATGATAACATTTTCAAATCAGATATTGAGACATTCTACAAGGTAAGTCACTTGTAGGCAAATTTATAAAAACTAATTGCTAAATTATGTCAGGCTAAGGTTATTCATTGTACTACTTTGGTAACAGAAAAATATTGGAAATGATCTAAATGACCAATGATAAGAAACATGTATATGATGGAATGAAATATGTATATGGTGGAATACTATACAGTTGTCAAAGATAATAAGAAACGACGATGTAAAGAATGGATATCCTTCAAAAGATATTGATTTTATTTATTTCTTTTAAGATATTGATTTTAAAAAGGTTGGAGAAGAGTTGGAATATACCCTTCTTTATGTGAAAATAAAGGAAACTAGAAAATAAGAGATATATGCATGAAGATGTAAATTGTAACTCAGTCAGTCGATAAAATAAGGCTATGCCTGGACCATCTTGTGCCAGATGATAAAGAAGTGCTCAAAATTGATAGGGACATGTCCACAGATTACGGGAGCCAGCCTAGAGACTCCTGGACAAATTTGGGATAAAGTATTATGAATAATGGCAGCTATAGATTATAATACATTAAATTAAAAAAGCACAAAAACAGAAAAAGAATGAGTCCAAACTGATATTTAAAAATTAAATAGATAATAAAAGAGGGAGGAGAGAAAGGAAAGTTCTTTGCATGAGAATGATAAAATTAAAATATCACTACTTTGTAATCACCCTAGTAATAATTGATTACAAAGATCATCAGTGCATATGAAAACCACCTGGCAAAAGTTTGCTGAGGAGTAGAAAAGATTCATACATTTTCAAAAGTATTACTTCTGTGGGTGATATTTGTTTTTCAAAACATTTATTAATTATAGGTGTAAATGGTAACTTTACAACTGAGAAATGTCAGACACCTTAAACAAACGATCAAACTTCTGTATGAGTTTCTTATTGCAGTTGTGAAAAATCACCACAAACTTAGAAAATTATAACAGTATGCATTTCTTGTCTTACACTTTGGTAGTCCAAGAATCTGCCACACATGTCACAAGGCTAAAATCTATGTGTTGGCAGGGCTGGCTTCTTTCTGCAGACTCTAGGGGATAACCTGTTTCCTTGCCCTTTCCAGCTTCTAGAAACCACCTACAGTCCTTGACTCATGGTCGCCTTCCTCCACCCTCAAAGACTGCAGAAGTGGGGTGAGTCTTCTTCAGATCACATCACTGGGACGCCAATGTTTCTGCCTCCTTCCTTCACTTGTAAGGATACGGTTGGTGATTCCAGGCCCACCGATCTAATGCAGGGCCATCTACTGTCTCAAAATCCCTAATTTAATAGCATCTCAAAAGCCCTAATTTAATAGCATGCTATATGAAGTAACATTCTTGCGTTCTGGAGACTAGGACAGGGACGTCTCCATGGGCATCACCATTCAGCCTACCACATTTACATTAGAGATTATGCCATACATCAGCAGTCTGGTGTAATGCACTGAGAAGAGCTCATCACTTAAGGTAGTTTTCCTGCCAAAAGAAATATTCACCAACATCTAAATTGAGGGACTTTCTGAAACAACTGTCCTTCACTATTCCAAAAAGTCAGTGTTATTTTTTTTCTTTTTAAAGTTAGAAGGTTGGCAAATTATTCCAGATTAAAGGAAGGAGTCCACAGAAACATGACAAATTAATGCAATATATAATCTTTTAGTGGATCCCCTATAAAAAGTATTACTAAGACAAGAGGAAATTTTAATTAATTGTAATAAATAATAATATTGTATCAAGTTTAAATTTTGTGTCATAAATATATTGCTTGTTTTTAGGAAATATATGTGAAGTATTTAGAAGTAAAGTATGATGTCTGCAACTAAATTCAAAAGCTTCAAAACAAAAGATCAAGAGAAAACAAATATGGCAAATATAACAGCTGGTGAATCTAGATCATTACCATAAAATACAAATATACTACAAGCCATATATATAACTTTAAATACTGTATTCTAGTAGTTACATTTTAAAAAGTAAAAAGAAAATTAATTTTAATAATATTTTAATTCAATATATTCATCATTTAAAATATAATGAATATAAAATATTGAGATATTTTACCTTCTTTTTAATTTTTTCCACAATAAGGCCAGTATGCACTCAACATACAGAACATGTAAATTTGTACTAGCCACATTTCAATGCACAATAGCCACATGCGTCTGGTGCTACTAAATTGACAGCGCAGGTCTAGATGGTGAGTGTATGTGTGTTCATTGTCCTATACTTATAATTTTCTGCAGGATTGAAACGTTTCAGGATAAAAAGGGGAAAATAGATATTGTATATGCAGGAACTATGTCTGGTAGGATACAGAAGAAACTGTTAACACTGGCTTCCTCTGGGAAGAAACAATGAAGAGTGATTAGGGGATAAGAGAGGGATGGTGGTTTTCACTGTGCGCTTTTGTACCTTTTGTACGACATTGTGACTAAACCTATTACAACAAATTAAAATTATCCTAAAAGTAATATCTCATTTATCTTTTCATTCAAAATCAGATATGCTATAGTGTATACAGATATTGAATTGTAATGTTGTATACCTAAAACTTATGTAATGTTATAAACAAATGTTACCTCGGTTGAAAAACAAAATAAAACAAAACAAAACAGATCCTCTACAGTTAACTCTGGTAACCCCCAGTTTAGAGGTAAGAGCTCCATCTACTGAACCCAATTTCCCAAAACTTCCTTGTTGGATAGAGGTGTGTGTGTGTCTCATCTAAAATATAATAAAGTTTAGAAATTTCTGCTGATTTTCCCATATTTATGTATTAGCCTTAGTAAGTCCTATTAATCTTCCATTTGCATGGCATTAAATAATTTTAGATAAATTTTACCAACAATCTAAACTCTATCTCTGAGCTGCTGAAAACAAGAACAATATGCAAGCACAGGCTCACCTAAATTCTGTGGTAATGGATGAAGACTGTAATTTAGAATGGCGCCGGATGTTATGGGCAAGTTCATTACAAATTTATATCTGCTTTACTTAAGCCTTCTTGCATCTTGCACAGGAGCAGGGTCTCTTGGGTTACATTTGTTTGGCTGTAACGTTTGGCACTTTAAAGCTGAGTTACATCCTATTGTCTCTGCTCGTTATTTCATGAGCGATTCTGAATTGAGGCTGCGCTCTTGACTCATTTGGTAATTACATCATTTCGTAGCGGTGTCTTCGCACAAAATGCGGAGAGGTGAAACAATGGCCCAGATAATAACACTGAAACATATGGGGATAATGGATACAGAAGGTTTGAAGGGTTTCTTTGGATATGGTTTTAGATGCTCTGGTTCTTCAGCAGGGACCACCCATATCTCTCTTAGCCTTGTGAGCCTGATTCCTAAATAAGTAAATAAAAAAAAAATATATACATCCCCAATTCCTAAATAAGTAATTATATATAAACATTCCCCAAAATCAAAGCATTTTATATATATTATAGGTAATATCACGTGTCCGTAAGGCCACGTGGCCCTTCATCACCCACGTTTACAAAGCACGGGCTTTGTGCCGAGAATCTGTGCGGTGAAACGCTCTCCACCCGTGGCAACATATCATCAGGTTTAGTGAAATGTTTAGTGGAGCTTAACATCTGCTTTAGAAAGAAAGACGGACAGAGACAGGTTAGATTTAGAAAAAGCGCGAGGTAATTAAGAAAATGAGATTCTGGACCGTATGTTAACAGTAGCCTAGATTGCAAATTCAGCACGTATTCTCCAGCATCGGAAGCGATCTGGACTAGGAAGGTCCATCTCGTTTCCTTAGGAGCCGCAGCGGAAGTTTGCTGCAAGCCCCACGAATTTTCCCCGGTGTAAGAGACCAACACCCACACCCCCACACCGGGAAGGAAATGGGGCAGGACTTGAAACAACAATCTTATTTCCTATTGGTCAGATTTGCATGAAGTTTTTTTTAATAAGTAACAAATGACATTCTGAAAGAAGGACTGTCAAGTTCCCTGGTGGTCTAGTGGTTAGGATTCGGCGCTCTCACCGCCGCGGCCCGGGTTCGATTCCCGGTCAGGGAATACACCTTTTGATTTCAGTTACGTGTTTGATCTGCTCTTTTTTGTGATGTTTGGTGCTATTTTTTCTTAATGACACAAATGCAATTAGTTTTTAAGTGTTTCTTAATCTACTGT
>PVKM010014187.1:0-29313 GCA_004027735.1 Carollia perspicillata
TCCTCTTTTAGGTTAGTGAACCTGGAACTTTGAGCAGTCTGCTAACTGCTCAGGATTGCTTTTTAAGATACAGAGTCCAGGTGGCTATAGAAGTGCGGGGAAACAACACACAACACAAGCCGACAGCCCAGCCAGCCAGGCTGCTAGCGGGGGTGCAGGGGCTGCCCAGAGCCTGTGGGGCACCTCCTTGCCCTCACACAGGTTGAAATCCAGTGACTGAAGTTATCATGCCTTTCTATCAGGTTGGCCAAAAAATCCATTTAGGTTTTTTCGTAAAGTAAAAGACATTTTTCATTTTTGCCAATAACTTTATTGATTTGAATAATAAAGTGTGTCAGCCAGCTCCCGCTATTGGCTTCCAGTGGGTAGAGGCCAGGGTGCTGCTAAACATCTTCCAATGCATAAGGCAGCCCCTCAGCAAGAATTATTGGCCAAAATGTCAATAGTACCAAGAAACTTCAAAAACCACTTTTGACATGTTCCATCAGTCACGGCACCTTGTCCCTACACTGCACAAATCTTTGTGTGTGTGTGTGTGTTTCACTTGTGTTTTTGCCTTTCTTGAAATAAAGCATAATATGTTGCGTATCTTCTTCCGTCTTTAATATTAAAATGGCTGCACAAAAATTCACCTATTTTGATTTTTTTTTAATGCACACTGGTGTGACAGCTGTCACAGTACAGTCTAAAGTATTTCCAATGAAGTTAAAGACAACTAAATACTACTAGGGGCATCTTACAGTAAAAAACGTTAATGGACTTTTTGGCCAAGCCAATATTTTGTGCCTTCTAAAGCCCACTGTCAACCACATGTTTCCTTTGTAAATGTCTACATTTCACCTTTTGCAGCCCAGACCAGTGTAGAGATTCCATTACCTCATATCTCAAAGGAGAACCTGGAAAATTTGAAGCAAATGGAAACCATGCAGAAGTCACTATGGAAGCAAAGACGAAATCCTACTTTCCAGAATCCCAAAATGATGTAGGGAAACAGAGTACTAAGGAAACACTGAAACCAAAAATACACGGATACGGTCGTATTGAGGAACCAGCATCAACACTAGCAGCATATCAGAAGTCTCTAGAAGAAACCAGCAAGTTTGTCATAGAAGAGCCTAAACCCTGTGTGCCTGTCAGTGTGAAAAAGATGAGTAGGACTTCTCCTGCGGATGGCAAGCCCAGGCTCAACCTCCACGAAGAGGAGGGGTCCAGTGGGTCTGAGCAGAAGGTACGTCATCCAGTCATTTTCTTTAAACTGAACATACTGATGCTTCATTTCGTTTAATGTTGTGGCATTTGACCCAAGGTTCTTTATTATTTCCAAATTATAAATGCATAATCGAAAATTGTAACACTAAAGTTAGGGTCATCAGTGACGTGGGGTGTGAAAGAAAGCATTCACAAAGAGAAGTGCAGAAGACAAAGTTTTTTATTTTTTCTTTCCCAAGACAAGGAAAGGGTTCAGTGGGGAGACGTGCACCGGCACCAGCCCTGAGGGGTAGGTAGGTAGGGGCTGAGTTTTTATCAGGTGAGGGGGCAGCCGTAGGGCTGCAGAACAGGATGTTTTTGGGTTAGGCCGAGACTTGTTCTGATTTTATCTTCAGGTACAGGGTCCAGTAGTGTGGTCTGGTATGTCCTGTTTCATAAATTACTGGAGCCTCTGTGCCTTCAGGGTGCTTCCAGGAATTTTCTAGTCCTGAGGATAAAGGCTCATAAAACAATTAGGGTCAGTCATGCTTTGTGGGGCCCAGCCAGCTCTGGGAGAGAGGGCCCGAGAAAGGGGCTTTTGTCCTATTAACTAACTAATGTTGGGAATAAAGAAATTTCTGAGTAAAACATAAGCTGTTTGGTCATTCATAAGGTAGGAAAAAGGAAATAAGAATCTCTTTAGCCAGTTTTCAGGAGGGAAAAGCAGTTTTCAGGAGGGAAAAGAACTACAGAGATGCTAAACTACTAGTTTAAGGTCCAGTATTATTACTTCGTCTGGGATTAGACGGTTTCCTAATCTCAATTCAGTCTTCTTTCCCTCAATTCAAGGAGGGTAATTGTTGTGACCCTACCTGGTTATTTTGCATAATTTAAAGAGTTTATGGCATGCCACCCATAAGGTCTGTTGTCTAAAAGTGTGTTTTAAAAATTGAAGAAACAGTTCCCAAGACTAAAATGAGGTGGGTATGTACCACTGTTGGTTGGCAGCATTTAAAGTTAGAAAGAAGTGTCATTTTAATAGTTTTATATCTAATTTGATAATTATCTTAATGTTTATTTTGAATAATTTTAAAACCTACTGCCATAATTTGTTTGCTCTTTCCACTTATATGTTTTTATGGTACCATTAATACTTATTTTTTATTCATTAAAGTGTAGATATTTTAAAGTGTTAAATTGAAATTATGACTCATAGATGGAATAAGAAAATTCAGCTCATTTTCCTGTTTTTTTGCTGTCAAGTTTTATGTCTTTTCATAAACTATGCAATCGATGTAGATTGAGAGTTATACATCTTTGGAATAATAGCACTTGCCATTTTCCCTAAAACGTCCAGTTCACTTAAGATCTACCACAGTGTTTTAGGTACAGGAGTCTTCTGTCAAATAATGAGTTCATGATTAATTTGAGGCTTAAGAAAATGCATAAACTCCCGATCACTCAGGAGCTAATTGTCGGTTTATCAACTAATCATATGCTGTCCTCCCTTTTGCAGACTGTCTTTTGACCATTTTCCTGCTTGTTAGGAGGGAAAGTAAGAGGAAGTAAAATTATCAGGCCTTTCTTTCACTTCCTTCCTGACGAGGGTGCTTATGACTATCAGTTTCTATCTCTTAGTTCATTCTTAGTCTGTGTAAGCAGCCTGACTTTGAATAGACTGATGTTTAACTATGAAGTTGTACTCTGCAAAAGCCTATTAAAACCAAGAGAAAGTTCTGAAATCAGATTACAAATAAGCACTTTTGTGTGCATACATGTGCATACAGATTGGCTATTGGGGAACTAGGGAGAAAGCATAAAAAGGATTTGAAAACAAAAGTCTTAACCCTGAAAGGAAACTCAGCGGAGTTTATCAGTAATGGAAAGTAATTACTACTAGGAAATGTTTCCAAACTTTCTTGCAAATGTTTCTTTGGCATTGGTCACTGGTCCTACTCCAGTGCATAAAGGCTTTATGAGCATAGAAATTCATAATGGAGTTCAAGCTTCTGGTAGATATAAGCCTGACCTCACGAGAAATCCAAAGATGTTGAGGATAGGACTTCTGTGGCTCTACCATAGCACAGTAGCAACTACCTAGGTCGTCTGATGTATGGTTTCAGAAAACAGCCCCTTTTTGTCCCCTAAATAATCAGGTCAAAAGTCCTGGCGCGGCTCTTACACGGATGACTGTCTGCTGTTACAAGGTAAAATTCTGCTGTTTTCCACCTCTTCCTACACAGCAACTCATGGCAAGGAGTACTGAGAAAACTCCAGTTGGCCTCTTAGTTAACCCTGTTTACCAATTCCTAGAGAATTCTCTGGAAGGAATCCTGAGGAGATTCTACCACCACATTACCTCTTCCCATCACCTTAAGATCAGTCCAGACTCCTGGAAGAGGGTAGAAACTAAAATAATGGCCAAGCAGCCACCTTTTCTTTATATATGAGGGACCGGTCACAGATGATTCCTGATAGGATTATCATATTATTGACATCTAGATTTGTTGTTATTGTTTGCATTATCTGTTCTTCTGCTTTTAATTTTATCCAAGTGAAAACTTTTCCCCAGTTTACGATTCCATCTTTGGTTAATGGAGATTCAACTCTCCCTTTGCTTCTCTGATGTGTTAATCCCTGAACACTGATTAGTACCCCCTTTCTCTCACAGTATGAATCCCTCTTACCTTTGTGTGGGTTTTGAGTCATTGCAAGGCCTCCTACCATATTAGGTCATTCTAAGTGGCCTGAACTTATGGTCCTTTTTGAAAAGGCTTGAAAAGTAATAGAAAACCTACCAACCAATATCTTTGCAATGAGTAAGACATCACAAATGTTTCCATTTGACACTGTATTGGTAGGACATTTTGTTCAGATAAAATTTCCTACAAAGTCAAGATTGATATTGTACTTTTACATATTTGTTAAGTTTAACTTATGGTGAAAATGGCCCACTTATTATTTGACTAACATTTCGTAAACCATTTTAGCTGGCACTTATACCTCCCATAATAATTTTACATGTCTTTTTGTTTGTTTTACCATTACTGCCATTGATTTTTCTAATGGACAAGTAACTACAACTTCTAACTCTGCGACTATCAGATTCGAGGTAACTAGTAAACTTAGAAAATAATATCAGAATTATTTTCAGAATTCCATCATTAATTCCATCATTAAAATTTAACTACAAAACCATTCAGTAAATATTCTTCACTATTACATTTAATTAGAAGCCAAAGATATTTTTCCCTTTGAATTATGAACTGTTTACGTCTTGGTAGTTTTTCCATATTCCTTTCCATATTCCTATCCTTATCGTCTTAAATGTAGAATATTTGTGTAATCACCATATTCTATCTGTAACATATTCTCATCTGCCAAATGTTTTTGTATCCATATAAGTTCTTTAAAAGAAGACCTCAAGCTTTAACATGCTTTACATTATTCCTTCATTCATTTGAATAAACTCTTACCTGAGTATCAGGTATGTGCTAGGTACCAATTATGCTGATATAAATTCCTTACTTTTTATAGCATTCAAAATGGCTTTTGATAAATTTGTCAAATCTGACCAAAAATTCATAAAAATCAAATCCCATGCCTTTCTTTGTAATCAAGTGAAACATAGCCTGAACTATAAGATTATACATTCAAGTCAAATGTATATAGATTTAAAACTAGTTTGAAAATAAATATTAATGTTTCTTCAAACTAATAAATAGTAGCATGTACTTTCTGATGCCAAAAAGACTCAATAATTGTTTTTAGTATTAATTACCTTGTTCTTTATCATAATATATGCAGGTAAAAATCAAGGTAATCAAGTATGTTAATTATACATAAACATACATGCACACATGTACAAAGTGAAATTCACTTAGAACCTTGCTCAAAATTAAGATTTTTCACAAATACACATCATGATTTTCCTTGGTGGGGGGCGGGGAACCAGCAAGTAAAAGTAATTCTTTTTTGATTTCCCTTCTCAGAATGTCTTTTATCTTAAATGTGATGGTAAAATTATGCTAAAAATACATTTGTCAGGACTTTAAAGACAGTGACTCAAGCTCAGAGGAGGAGCGGAGAGTCACCACGCGAGTTACTCGCCGGCGTTTGATTATAAAGGTATCCCGCAGCCGGGTCCGTGTGGGGCAGTGCTGTGTGGCTGTTAGCAGGTCCTTTCTTGTGGTTTGGAAATTTGGCATGCTTGATAACTAAGTAGTTCTGTGTATGTTTGTTTGCACATGTGGAAGCTTATAACAAAAAGCAACATGACTACATGTTGCTTGGTAATCAGTATCTGTCTAGGTCTGTGTTTGGCAGATGGGAATTGTGAATTGGATCCTGCTTTCCCTGGAGAAGTGTTATATATGTGAACAAAGATTCTTTCTTGGTGAGAGAATAGTCCACATCAAACAAAACATTCGATTGTGGTAAAATAAAGAAGAAAGAGGTTATGACTTGAGAATTTTGGCTTTATAGCCTACATATATGTGACATTATGTAGATCAAACAAAAACTTCTAAAATAGGGTTTTTAAATCACATTTATTGAGGTGACTTTGGTTAATTGCTTTGGATGGTGGGCACACGACAACAGGTTTTTACCTTGACAAAATGCAACCTGATTTTTTTTGTATGTTAAAGCACAGGAAGCAATTTTTACTGCAGTGAAAAATATAATTACACCTGTTACAGCACAGTTGAACACTATGAGAAAATCTTGCTTTCCCCCACAAATACAGTGCTTTTCAAAGGACTGGCCTTAGGCAGGGTGAGGTCCAGCAGAATGCGTCTCAGTCTGCTGCTTGCCTGCATTACTGTCTTTAGAGAGCTTTCTTGATGTTAAAATAATTGACTGCAGAGAACTAGGAAGCTGTTTTCAGTGCAGGGGCCTCTGAATGTGGTCCAAATAACTTGAGGCTCTTTGGAGGGCAGCTCTAGAAAGAACGGAAGGGAAATGTATATTGAAAACCATTTATCAAACATCATCCATTTCTAAAGTGTTAGGAGACTCAACAGCCAGCAGAGGTGTTGGCTAAGGTATCTTAATACCTAAACTTCTTAATCCTGCTGTTTGTACTTGTCACGTAGGACAGATTGAAGAAGGGGAGGAAATCTGCTCTAATGCAATTTTTCAGACTCTGGAAACATTAAGGAAGAAAATAAGTTCTTGTCTAAATCTTAAATTATCCCCCAGTCAACCTTGAGCTCAGTAGGGTGCTATCAAAAAAAGCATGAATCACTTACTTGAAAATTTCATGTAGGCAAGCCAAATTACCTATTGGAGTCTAGCAGATTTGCAAGTATTCAACCTGCTATCCATAAAATCCTCATAATCACTTCTCTCATATTCCTGGAATTAGAAAAAAGGTAATTCAATTTTCTGAAGGAGTTAAAGCCATACTCTTTGTTTGCCCAGGCTTTGCTATTCCCATAATCGATGTCTCCAAGAAATAGTAATGTCTAGAAAACACACACCAGACATATGGTAACTTGCTTCTTATGCTTAACACGTTATATACTCATGGTGCATGCAAATCTACCTTTTGCCTTTAAAATAGCTGCCCTTTGTGAAAGCTGGCTCTCCTTTATACAGGGGTGGGCAAAGTAGGTGTATAGTCATAATACAAAAATGAATAAATAATACTATAAAAACAGTCCTGGCCAGGTGGCTCAGTGGGTTGTTGGAGCATCATCCGCTATACCAAAAGGTTGTGGGTTTGATCCCTACTGGGGGCACCTACAGGAGGCAAATAATTGATGTTTCTCTCTCTCTCAAAAAAAAAATGAACTAACATATCCTTGAGTGAGGATTTAAAAAAAGAAAAGAATAAACTGTTTCACATACTCACAACTGTAAACCTACTTTGCCCACCCCTGTATAGGACAGAAAATAAATAAACGTAATCCTGCAAAATGTGGGAAGGCAGAGGGTAAAGAAATATTACCTGAAAAAGATAAAAACAAAACAAAACCATCAACCCCACCCCCAAGTCAATGAGACTTATTTCTTGTGTTCTCCTTAGCATTGTAGACATGCATTAAGCTAGCTTTTGTTAGTTATTATGTATATAAGCTTAATATATAATTAATTATATAAAATATAAACATTTTCATTGAGAACTTAAGTTTAAAACACCAAAATACACTATAATGCTGTAGGCATCATGAAACAGAGGAGCTGGTGTTCTCCCCAAATCCCCACTTCTTAAAGTCAGTGGAATTTTAGGGGAGGTTGATGGCATCATCAGAGAATGGGTTTTATAAGAGGGTAAAGTATTATATAAGCAATAGAATCACTCAAATAAGCTTTGAGAAATGTCTTTTGTATGTGACAGAAGAGAAATCAAAAGCTAAAGAATAGCTATAATTATAACTTGAAGCTGTAAGTATAACAATCTTTATAAGTTACATACATAAGAATCATTCAGGTTAATATTTTCCTGTTCAGATTTTCAGGGCAGTAGGAAAGGGTCGGTCACACTTCTATTGCTTCTCTCTTTACTCCTATGTCAGTATTTTTCTAATATAAAAGAGCTTGAGACTATAGTAGTATATAGTAAATGTGACATGGGAACCGTCTCTGTCAAAAACATAAACTGAGAATCTTAGGTCTTAAAGGGATCATCAGTATTTTACTGGATGACAAAGCTGAGGATCAGACATGAGTGGATTTTTGCAGAATCACAGCAGGGCAATAACAGTTCTGGGACCAGCACCTAATCCCTAGCCCTCCAGCAAAGTGTCTTCTACTGGCCTTTTCTATAATACCATATTCTTTCTCTTCCAGAACAAATAAAAATAATAACTTTTTCTAGACTAAATGAGGCTACCAACCTTGGACTAAACTGACATATTTAGACGCTTTGCTGGGAAGCGTCAACAGTGTGCTCAGGGTTCCGCGCTACAGGTCTAGGCAGATCTGTCTTCTCAGCCATTCATTTTGAATAATGAGTGGGTCGAAAGTATAATTTTACCATTTTTCTCTTTAATTTCATACACAGATTTATTTATTTTACATTTAATATTTTTAAGTTGCTAAGGAATGAATCAAATCAACAAACTCCCATTTATTTAGGAGCTCTTTTAAATTTCATAAGCATATTCATTTATTTCCATATATTTTGATAATATCACAGTGGTCTCAGATGCTTGAAAGCAGCTTAAGAAAACTAACCAGTCCTCTGAGATTGTTTTATACATTACTGGCTTAGCAAATTCAGTGATTAAAAATGTAACATTACTGGCTTAGCAAATTCAGTGATTAAAAATGTAAAAGTTTAAACCAGCTCACAGCCAAACTACTACAAAGTTTGGTAAGATTCAAATAACTAAATTTTCACTACATAATTCAACTGTATTTTTATGTCTACCCTTGAAATTTTTTACTGACTTCCAGAATAAGTTTTATATGTATGTTTTCCCCAAACCAAGTAATTCAAAAGCATATGAAGTTTGGTCTAACCATTCTGTTGCCGGCTGCAAGTGCTCATGAGCTTCCGTTGTTTCTGTACACGTCCACTGTCCCTAGCAATTGGGTTTCTCAGAACATAGACTATTCAATGGCATAGGTATTTGCTAAGTTATGTGTGTGCCATAGCTGTGATATCCATTTCATTTTTTGGAAAGCTAAAGTATTAATGTTTTGCACATTAAAGCAAATTGGTACATTTAATATCTACTATTCTTTCATTTTATTCAAAAAGTCAAGGAGAGAGAAATAAAAATTACAAAATGCAATGCTTACAAGTAGTCTTCATTCAGGCCACCAGGTGTGATACTGTGACACCGTAAGTGCTGTAATTTTCCTTTGAAATAGGAAAGAAAAGAATGTGCATTGGGAGGTTTGGCGGGTGGCATTGCCAAGACAGGGGCAGGGGAATTTTGTTTGCTTAAAAGTACAAAATGTTTTCAAGAACTTTAGAAACTAATTCGAGGTTATTGTCTCTCATTAAGGAAAGACCCCGAAGACCTGGCCTTAATAACACTTGGTCTCTAATGTATTTGACAAAATTTAAAATGGATGATTTTTTTTTTAAATGTACTCTTTCTCCTTACTATATAATCCAATCCACTTTAGTTAGTTTCTACTTAACCAGACAACTTATTTTGGCTTCATTAAAGCATTAATTAACTATATTTAATGGCCACTTAAGATGAAGAGCTATACCTATAACTTTAATTATACATAAACAGTATGACTTTTCAGTAGGAAACAATGAAAATGCCTGCACACAGAGTTGATCTCCACGACATGTATGGCTTACTTATAAGTAGGACTTTGCACTTCTATGTATTCACTATATGCTTATATATACACCTACTTCACATTTCTTTCAGGGACTAACCAAACAATTTAAAAATTGGTATATTTCACTGCAAAAGAGTCCATTCATGATATATCCAATAGGATTCTATTTTATTAATTAATTTATTTTGTTGGATTTTCCTGGGATCCTCTAACAGTCTTAAGAGCTGGACATTTCTGAAAACATTTCATTTATTCATATTTAGTGAAACCTTTCATGACCTTTTATTGGTTTTTCTACCAGCTTCATGCCTTTACTTTTAAAATCAAATGTTTTTTCCAAATATATGAAACAGATATTAAGTATAAATAATATTCCCATAAAAACATATAGATTTTAGTGCATTTAGACATAAGACCACCACATTTTTCCAATGTCCTTCCCTCTGTTAACTGCACTCATCAAAACTAACCATAAGCAAGATTCGAGGCAAACAAAACATGAGCAGCAAGGAACATCTTTTACTTTTCATCCCGCCTCTATACCCCAGTGAGGCGAAACGAGTCCTTATCCCACACACTCTCAACACCTGTTAGCCCACAAGCTGTAAGAGTACAAAGTCACTTTATAACAACAAAGAAGAATGAAAACAGAATTTTGCTAGCGAATGAAGACAGCGTTTTAGTCTCTACACTGTCATTTTAAACCGGCACTGCCTTTCTACCTACCCATTGTGACATGAAGCGATCACAGAGTTTTCTCACCATTCACTGGCACGGACAGAATATTCGTAGCTCCCCTTCCCGTGACAGCAGCACTGAAAGGTCAGTGTTGTCCCAGAAGTTAAGCAGTCTTCTTTATGATCTGCCACTTTCCCTAAGGAAAACCCACCGGCGTACAGTAACTCTGCTCGGTAGTGCAGCATTATCCGGGTCACCTTTTCCACAGAACTTGGTTTGAGTAATCAGTAACTGTGTTTCTAGAATAGACCTGTACTTAAGATGTTTGCCCTCGTTCTCCAAACTGGCAGTGGCACTAACCTAGAGTGCCCGTGCCAAAGGTTATGTATTGCAAAACAGTCGTTTCTTTCTCTCTGTGTGGTTCTTATTATCATACAATTAGAGAGTTAATAGATATTAAAGAGCCATCTGAATCTACCAAGCTTACTATGTGCAGGAAAATATGAGCCCACCTTAGAGGCTGAAAATTTTGGTCCATTTTTAAAATTCACTAAAGTCTTTTGACAGGTTTTCCTCTTCTAAACCAGATAACAGTCACTAACTTAAGATATTATCTTAAATTCCTTTTATAATGTCTTTTCTTTTTTTTCTTTTTGATTTGTGGCAATAGGAATTAGATAATCACCACATAGAACTCCTTCACTTGAAAATAGTATTCTGGAACTAAGTACTTCATCAGACAGCTATTTTCATTTCTTTTAAGAACTAGGAAAAGCTCAGTCTTTTAAAAAAAGTAAGATTTTTCTTGAAATTACTCACCTGCTTCAAAAAATGGTATATATCACCCTTAGTAAGTAGAAGTTTAAATTAAACAAACTAACAAAGGGTGATAGATACAATTCCCCAACTAGGGTACTATCGTAATTCAAGTTAGACATAAGGCAGTCCACAAAAATGGACTGTAGTGAAAGTGAGATAATCTACTGTAATTAGAGTCCTACTCGTTGGCTACAGTGATTTTCAACCAATGAAACATTTATCTTTGTAAAGCAATGATTAACTGTAAATTCTATAGTTACATATTTTAAAAGTCTTCCTTCTTGGAGTTTGTTGCTAACCATCATCCTTGGACATGTGAGGGGTTTGATGCTTTGAATGTGGGTAACTGCTAACCAGCCATCAGGGGGGCCAGCATTTTCCCCTCGCATTGGAAGAGCAAGGAGAACCTATGCCATCCTTTCCTAACACTTCACAGAGCATGCGTGTGGTGCAGGGAGTGCTGTGGCGGGCTCTCCTGGTGAGTTGCTAATCTCTTTGCCGCATCCTTTAGGGAGAGGAAGCGAAAAACATTCCTGGTGAATCTGTCACAGAAGAACAATTCACTGATGAAGAAGGCACCCTCATCACCAGAAAAGTAATCACCTTTGGGATTTCCTGCTTCTCTTGGAATGTAGATGTTCTGTTTGTTTGCTGTATTGTCACTTCTTGGAACAGAAAACAGGAAAACCTCTGCTTTTCACTCTTGCTTCCTACAGATCACTCGGAAAGTAATAAGACGAATTGCTATCCCACAAGAGAGAAAACATAATGACGTGGTAATGGAGAGGGGCCGCCCAAGAGAAAGTAGAGGACGGAAGCTTTGTGAACTCTCTAGAAATATGCTGCTATTAGGCTGGCCTCTGCGGTGTGGCAGCTTGAAGCAATGGCTGCTTTTGATATCTTGGCGCGTTTGATCAGGGGCGAAGAAAAAGACTTTTCTTCCTAACATTCTTTAACATTATATGCTCTTACTGTCTTCAGAGATTTCATAGACACATTCATGTATGGAGGTTAGAACACGCCAGTACAAGCTTCCCAGAGAAATTAAATGCCCTCTACCTCCACCAAACCCCTCGGCAGTGCCTCCCCACAGTGGCCCAGCGCCTGCCTGGGCCCCGGCGGGACGGGGTCACGACCCACGTGTCAAATCTGCGTATTTTCCTCCTATGATATATTCTACAGGGAAATCTGAATTCCTCCATCTTAGTTGGGAGGAATTCTAACCACCCATTTCCAATGTGCGGGTAAACTAAGCTAAACTCACTCTCCATCTCCCAGAGAAAACATTTTCTACCGATTTCCTCTTTCCTCTTTCCTTTATTCAGATATGTACCGTTTTCATTTTAAAAATAGAGGCTTTAGTGGCGTGTCTTTACATAAGAAACAAGTGAACTGGAAATTTCTCAGAAGGACTAAATCAGAATGGAAAGGCTGCTGTGTTCTCCATTATAAATGGGGTAAAAGCTGACTATTTGTACCAAAGCGCTGCACTCAGAGAAGTGTGTCCCCAGTGCTTGGTGAAGAGAGGTCTTGTTTTATGGAAAGTGGATGCCTGCTCAGTCTGGAATAGAAGGAGAGGTTGGTAATTCCACAAATTAAAAAAAAAAAAAGTTCCTTAGATCAGTCATTTCCATGGCGGTGGTTGTGATTAGTGCTGCACTGAGAACTTTGTCTCATTACAACAGATCGCTTAAAATTCTGCTGCTGAAAAAGGCATAAATGATAATTAACTAATATTCTTTATCTTTGGGGTTTGGTGCCCAGAGAGCTTTAGCAATGATTTCTTCTAGCTTACTACTGGAAATGGACGTGCTGCTCATTTTTTCAGTTCATCACTAACCTACTCGGTTACTGTGAAGAACAGGTATGTCGTGCTTGTTCTGCTGGTGCTCTCTAGCTTGCCTGGATGTCTCGAAGCTGTGTGGTTAAAGCAAATAGATTGTATTTTTGGACATGAAGTGGCGAAGTGCTTTAAACTGTGTTTCACTTACCCTAATCCAGCCTGAAGGAACCAGAATGGAAACTGCTTTCTAACTAGAACTACTTTGCCATGAAACCTTAATGTGTGCTTTCCTTTTGAAGCAGGGAGAAGGTTCTAAGGTGAAGACAAAGAAAGAAATCCGGCACGTGGAGAAGAAGAGCCACTCATAACAGTAAATGGTCAGTCAAAGCAATAAGCGTGCTCATCTCAACGAGAGTAGAACTTAACTCCCTATGAAGCCAAATAAGTGATTTCACTTAAATAATTTAGATCTCCCCCTTCCTCTCTATTTCTGTGTTCCAGCCTTGAATGTCCAATATGAAGTTGTTGGAGTTACTTTTGTGTTTATGTATATGTACACTCACTAAAACTTGACTCTACTTCACAGTCCATGAACTTCCTCACGGATTAGACAGGAATTTAAATGTAAATGACGTTTGCACAAGCAAATGTAAATAGTGATTTTTGTGTCTCCTCTAAGAGCAAAGGAGCAGTATGAGATACGGTGGCTTTGTGCAATCAAACAGGAAGACGATTTAGCAGCAAATAATTCTTACAAATAATTCTTATAAATATACTCAGAATTATATTGATCCAGCCTTTCATCATTTTAGCTGATCAGCATCTGAAAATGTATTTTGGTTGAAATGTAGTGATTGCCAAGTTTAAATTAAATGAATGAAATCCCTATACATTATTTTATATAAACCAAATTAAATAGGACGATAATGGTACTACTTTTTTTTAACTTAAAATGTTTACAGTTGTCTGAACCTTTCTTCATAGAGAACTGAGTATTTTCATTTAACATTGTTTTCTAAATTTGACTTTGTCCTGTTTGCTTCTACAATAGCCACCATTAGAAAGGCAATGTGGGGAGAAAAAGCAGATGTAGCTTTGAACAATTCCCCTTAAGTCTGTAAGGTAAATCGAGATGATTTCTTTAGGGCCCTTCGCCAGTGGTTCTCTTAGCCCCACTGGTCAAAATAGCCAAGAGAGCAAACAGATTCCAGTTTTTGCGTCCATGCACCTGCTACTCTCACAATCCCCAGAATCCTGGCATTTAAAGTGCAAAGGTAAGGAACTGAGAAATTATCTAGCCTATGTTTCATGAGAGGTAACTGTAAGTAAGGCCCAAATAAACTTGTAATCCCTTCTCCCCCAAATACCTTGCCACCGTTTGTGTATTCGCTTCTTCTGTGGAGGCACTGAGAAAACATTGCTAGGCAACACTACGGTGACCGATCATGTCTAACGATCACCTCAGTAGTTAAGGGCATTGAGCAACCTAAGAACTGGAGAGTGCTGTGGGAACGATATTTACTACACATACTCTTCCAAGTGTTTCACTTGTGCTCCTCCTTTAATCCTCTCATCCCACTATCTTGGATAGGTGCCCGTATCATCCCCATTTAACAGCTGAGGAAACAGGCCCAAAATTGCCCAATGTCACATGAATTTAAAATGGCAAAACTAGGGTACGCAAACCCTACGAGGCTACCTCCAGAACCAGAGACGTGCCCTGGGTCTGAGTAACAGGAAGGCTTTTTTGGGGAAAGTACTGTTTGAATTTTCAAGAACGAGTAGGACTCAACTGGGGGAGGGGTGGGAAATGTGAGAGCATCTGGGGTCACCTTCTAGGCGCAGCAGTAGCATTCTGCAAAGGCAAGGAGGGAGAAACGGGAACGCTGAGACTGAGGACAGGTCAGTGCGGCCGGCAGAAGAGTTTTGCCCTTATATCTGGAGAGGTAGGAAAGAACTGAGTATTGAGGCCTTGCGTGTCTCTCTGTAAAGATTCTGGTCTTTACAAAGATGAGAATGGCGGGAAACTACTGAAGGTTTTAGGCAAGGGTGAGATGTGATGCAGGTTATGTTCCGCATCACTCACTCCAGCTGCTGGGCAAAGAAGGATTTGGAAGTGGCAATAAGGGATGGGGAGAAAACCTGTTAAGAGATTATTGTAGATCCCAGCTTGGGCAGTGAGGCTGGTAAAAGGTGGGCTGAATCGAGAGATGCTTTTTATTGAATGGCAAGGGTAAGAGCTGGGAAAATTAAGGACGACATCGGTATAGCAGTATCTAGAATAAACACACTTATTACCTATTATGCATGTCTTATAGCTAAATTTGATGAAAGACATTATGTAGCAGGTTAATAAAACACTCTGCATGAGTTTGCTGTCCTGAACTGATCTGTTTAAGCAATTCTAAGTGATAAAGGAAATAGGAAACAGTCAACTTAATATGTCCCTTCTAGATTAACATCTCATTTAGTCATAGACTCGGACGCCAATGGGAATAAACCAGAAAAGTCACCTACACTAGCTGAGCCATTTTTCTAGAGTAACATATACCTAATATCTATAAATAAATGACACCAAAAACTATACAACAATGCTATGCCACTCAAAGGAGAGAGAGACTCAGGCAGGGGAATTCACATGAATGTGAAAATAACACCGGGGTGAAGTAGTCTGTGTGTCAGGTGGCAGGAATGGTGGTGCGACTGCAAGCCTCACTTTACTCTCCAGGTGGTATTTACCTTCCACAGTGAACCTAGGAAATGAGTCCAAGAATACTCCCTGGAGGTCCAGGACACTGAATGTGTGTTCTGGAGAAATCAATTTGCAAATATATTGAGAATTTGTATAGCCCTGCTGGCTGCTCTTTAAAAAAATAACAGAACTACTAAGCAAGTAGGATGCTGTCAAATTGCACTGAGTCTCAGATGGTGACATCAAATTTTTACTTCCCATTTAGAGCTAGTGGAATTTGGAGTTACCTGAATCCTGCACCTGCTTTTCTTTAGTGTTGAGTCACAGCCATTCTATTTTTAATGTAAGGAAAAGCCAATGGCTTAAACTCACTATAAAGATTTGTACATAGTATGTAGTGACTTGTAGTTTATAAAGTGCTTTTCCATTTTCTTTTTGTGTAGTTCGGCCCATCTTGTTATTAAGGCTCAGAGAGGTCTTGTGACATTTCTGCTGTCACACAGCTCATGATTGATAGAGCCAGGACTTGAACTCAAGACCATTGACAGTCTCTGTTACACCAAGCTGTCTTTCAGAATTTATGAATAATAGTCTTATTCTAGCAAATGATTATTGTATGAGAGAGATTAGGTAAGATCATTCATACACACACACACCTTCTCATATAATGCCTAAAATAATACTATAAGGTTAAGTAGTACCATCCTTTTTTATAAATGAGGAAATGAAATTTTGAAAAGTTAAATGACTTACCCAAGGTCCTATAGCCAATGATCAAAAGCCAGAAAATTTAAACTTATCCAGTACCTAGTTCATAACTTTTAAACTTATCCAGTACCTAGTTCATAACTATTACTTATTATTAATAGTTAAATATTAGTATTTGATGACTATTAAATAACTAAAAGCAAACTGTGAATCAAAATTTGTATCGGGTTGGCCAAAAAAGTTTGCTTGGTGTTTTCCATATTATGGCTGTAGTAGAGCTTAGTTGTCTTTAACTTCATTCAAAATAATTTTGTTAGATTGCATTGCGACAGCTGTCATATCTGTATTTTTTAAAAATTTATCAAGATTGGTGAATTTTTATGCAGCTATTTTAATACTGAAGATGGAAGAAGATACACAACATTTGACATATTATGCTTTATTATTTCAAGAGAGGTAAAAATGCATCTGAAACACACACAAAAAGATTTGTGCAGTGTATGGAGAAGGTGCTGTGACTGATCGAATGTGTCAAAAGTGGTTTTTGAAGTTTCTTGGTACTATTGACATTTTGGCCAATAATTCTTGCGGAGGGGCTGTCTTATGCATTGGAAGATGTTTAGCAGCACCCCTGGCCTCTATACTGGAAGCCAATAGCAGAAGATGGTTGACAGATTCAAAATATCCAAATCAATAGTTATTGGTGAAAATGAAAAATGTCTTTTACTTTACAAAAAAACTAAATGAACTTTTTGACCAGCTTAATACAAGGCACCCTGTAGTAAACTTCTTCATACTTTACATAATTAAAAACACTCCGTTTATTTTTTAAGGTTGCTCTTATCTATAAAGCATTTACTTTAGTGTGCCATTGGAGGGCTGTCAGGGAGGCTGCGGCAAGGACAGGTCCCAAGATATGAGCTGCAGAAAACAGCAGAGTTAGCTGTACTCCACCAGACCTGAGGGGGAAACGCCCCGTATCTCAGAGCCATGCAGAAGCCAAGAGTGGCAGCCATGCCCGTGCTTGCCAGGACAACACTACAGCTGACCAGTTTCATTCATTCCTTCAAAAAAATACTCAACACTTCAATTGGCTTAGAATGAAAAGGCTAGATATGCACTCATGAATAAAATCTCCATGGCCCCTTCTGGAACTCTCACCCTGGAAGGAGGGAAGAGACAGGACAAATGTTCAAGGGCTAAAAATACAAAATCCAGGGTCCAATGAAAAGCAGAAGAGAAGGAAGGACTAGAGTAACGAATGCCCCGTGTTCTCAGTGGGCTCTAGGGGAGGCGTATCAGGAAGAGCTTCCCTTAAGCCACGGCAGAGCTAAGTCTTTAAAGATGAGGAAGCATTAACATGCAAAGGTGGATCTCATTAAGGAGAGCAGTCTGCACTTTCAAGGAGAGGGCATTTGAAACCAACCTGAAAGGCAGAGGGGGTTAAACACAGATGAAGATTAGGGAAGTGAGTTTAAGTGGATACGAGCTTGTGAGCATATAAAAGGAGATGGAAACCAATGTGTGGATGACGTGTAGTCTGATCCTGTAGATCCTACTGGTGTGTGTGGTCTGACGACCATCAGTATCAGCATTACCGGGGAGTCTCATTAGAAATGCAGAACCTCTGGGTTTAGCCCAATCTACCAGATGGTATCTATGTACCTTAAACTTCGAGAAGCGCTCCTCCAGAACACTGGTTTTCAAACTTGATTGAACACTGGAGTCTTCTAGAGTTTTTTAAAGGTCCTTTTGATGCTGGTTTCACCTCAAGAAATGCTAAATAAACTGGTATCGGATATGGCCAGGACTCTGGGAATTTTTACGTCTCCCCGGATAATACTAATGTGCACCCAAGTGTGAGAACCACTGGAGATTGGGAGGCAAAGCTTTCCAGTGGAGGGCAGTGGGCATTAAGCCGGAAGAGGTTCCTTGAGCTGAACTGCAGAGCGCTTTTTCAAGCTCTGAGCATGAGGGGTTAATAACCACTGGTATGTGGACCTACAAGGAAAGGTTGGTTATAACTCACATGTACTCCCGACTGGCAGATGTGAAATATAAACCGTCATGAAAATCCATTGAAAAGCTGCTTTTCTGTATTTCAAAGTGTTTCTTAAAATTGAAAAAGAATTATAGTGACATGACTAAAAGGAATGATTAACCTTTTGATTTGGTTTCTATTACCTTTGTGTTTGAAAAGCCTGCAAAACCCAAAGACAGATTCCTAAATGCAAATATTTCTTTCTGGAATCTATTACCTAAACCCGGAAAGGGAAGGTGACTCATTCTTTTTCTGAAATGTCATCTTGCTGGATCCTGCCCTCTCATACCTTTCCATCAGATGTCGCTCTTATCTCCATTTATACAGTGTCAATATTTTATAACAGGCACTTGGCCAGGGCTCCAATGCTTGTTCGTGCAACTTGGTGTAAACTTTTTCATCCAATGAATGACCTTCCTGCACCCTGTGTGGTTGGGGCCAACATACTCTGATTGCATGACTGAGAGCAGGAGAGATTTTTATAAGGGGGACTGACTCCTGACTTATTTTAAACCATCACCCATATCATACTTAAATGGGGATAATTAATAGCATTTGTTAAGATCATAGAAACATATCCACTATTTCTGGGAATGTAATGGTTATTTGTGTTGGGTGGTAAGAGAAAGACCTTGCTTATTGCATGATTAACCTTGGAGGTTAGATTGGTTTTTAGAAGAGATGAAGTAAAACAAGTTTGACTGGGTTGCCCATCTACACACATTTACTAAAAACTATCAAACTGTATATTTACAGTAGGTGAATTGTATGGTATATAAATTATATATCAATTGAGCTGTAAAAAGCAGGGGTCGGGGATGTTGATTAGAAAAAGTTGCTGAGGGTGTTCCCTAAGAAAACAGCCCGAGAGCACAGCACTAGGGTAACATTATAGGACCATCTAAGAAGCCTGGTGCCTGGAAGATTAGGAATAATGTAAAAAGAGAGGTGAGAAAATCCTGATCTTCTTACTCCGATTTGCACACCTTCTGGGCCGTGGCCTGCCCAAATGAGTCATTTTCCTTCCCTGGAGCCTGCACAGGGTCATGGGAGGGGGCAGGTGTTGAAATCACCCCAGAAGGAATTGATACTTTGGTGTTCTTGGCTCCAAGCGTTAGTGACCTGGGGTGTGGAGGTCAGTCGCACTTTTAATACAGAAAGGGAAGCCAGAACCACCGTAGAGCAGACTGAGGAAGTGCTGAATTAACATGTTTACATAAGCCATGGTGTCCCGGGTGATCCATCTAAAGGGAAAGAAACTCCCAGGATAAGTAAACAACGTCAAGGTCACTGGGAGCACTTTTGGGCCCTAACAGAAACAATCTGTAGGTTCTCCCAGACCCGAAAGAGCAGTCTGCTGCTCGCAGTCAGTGAACAGGTTTGTTCCCAAAGTTCTTGCCTTTTTCTCAGCCTTTCGGTAGGGGCTGTGTCTTGTTCTCAGGCTGGCATTCAAGTTTGTCGCCTTCCACACTGAACGAGGAGGAAGTACCTGTAGGAATAGTACTGTTTTATGGAGAAGTTCATACCAAGGACAATACACACTGCACAAAAGTATGAAAGCCTTTGCCAAAGAATGTTGATTTTTTTGACATACTAAGACTGGCTATAAAACAGATATTTTATGCAAGTATTATCCAGCAAGGCAAGGCATTCTTAGAGGAGCCTCAATTTAAAAAAAAATAATAATTTATTCCATCATGACTAACATGGGGCAGGAAAAGGGAAATATTTCTTCCAATGGTTGACGATAGTCTTTCACATTATTTTGCATATGGAAAAGCAATTTCATAGTAAGAGAGTAATGACACTGTCGTCCCTTTTTGGGGGGTGAGGGACATAAAACACGGTCATGACTGAGCTCCTCTATCCTGCCTCGGTATCTCTGGCCCTTGGTGCCCATGAACCTCATTCCCCAGATCTTTTACTGTTGGTGGAAATCACCTCTGTCAGCCTCATGTCACAGGTAAGTCAGAGGCCCCCGGAGCTCTCCGGAGTACCTGAGTGACCTGAGCATCAGAAACAGATCTAGAAAATGGTCTTTCTTACTCAGTCTCTAAAACCACAAATAGAGTAAACAAGTTACATGGAGGTCAGAAGGTCACCAAGAGAAGGTCATTGCCTTCAACAGACTTTGCAGCACACCTCATAGCCTTGTCCTCTGAGGCAGCTAGCCATAGCCTGAGTCAAAGTACCGTTCTAAACCTCCCCCCCATTAGGAAGCAGAGGGCCCTCATTCTAATCTGAGGCTTTTCTGTTGAATGGCAAGAGAGGCTTAGGCAAGGTCTCTTTTGAAAGAAAAGAAAGCAAGCTAAACTCACTACCTACTTATCCATCTTTCCACAGGATCATGTGTTTTTACTGCCAGTATTGAGAAATTCATGGAAGACACATCAGCAGGAAATAAAAAGTCACGGAGAAGGGTGCGTGTGTTTGCCGCTTCCACACACTAATGGCATGATATTTTTTTTTCACAAAAAGAAAAAAGAAGAAAAAGAAAACCACCCACATTTTAATTTAGCATGAGCCAATTTACTGAGCATGGAAATCCACTTTCATTCCTGGACTGGCACGTGTGCAATTAGCAATGCAGTGTATATACAAGAAGCCATGCCGTTACAGTGTATCTCCAGTACCTTGGTGTCATTCGCAAAAGGAAGAAATTCCGGCCTCCAGAAGAGACGGAAGGAGATGGGCTGATGAGATCACAGAGAAACACTAAAATTACTAAATCCACAACAGCTCGCCTTATTTTTCTTGGACCCAAACTGTCAGGGTATAAACACTACTTGTTTCTTTTTTAAAACATCTATAGTTTTGCTGTAAATAATAACACTGTATAAATTCTAACAGAAAAATAGAATAAATGTTGATAAGGCACTGCCTCTTAGAACACAGAATATTGCAAATGCATTTAACATAATAGAGGTCTCAAGCGACTTCACCCTAGCAGAGGACAGAGGCGTTCTGGGGGTGGGGGGCCTTCACTGATTCTTGTATATTAGCAATTATAATGTTTGTATATGCAAAACTGCTAGCTTGATTTTAAAAAAAAGCAAATCTTTAAAATCTGCTGCAAATTTAAATGATTCCCCAAGTGAGGAATTCTGTAGTTCTGTGAAAAAAATTTTTCTTCAGAATACTAATATTTTGATGCATGTGTATCACCTTATTTTGATTAAACCTTTTCCAATTTTGCAAACACTACAGCATACTGCGACACAGAAGATTTTATCTGTAAACACAAAGCCCTTCATCTAATATTTGTTGCTCTTGCCAATTTTCCAATGAAATGACCTAAAAATGAAAAAAAAAAAAAAACTAATACAGTAGTGGCTTTGGGGGGGGGGGTGCTCTTTGTTAGTGCTTCAAAGGGGGTAATGCTTGCCGCTTTAGAGGTGGATGGTGCTCATAAGAGGCCCCAGTCGGGGGTGTTTAAAATGGACTGAACAGAAACCCTTAGCTAGTAGAATGGCAGCACGCTGTAGAATTATTACTGTATCGTGTACTGGCTATAAGATGTAGACACCTTTCAGTAAGCCAATCGTTTGTAACCATTCTAGCAGTGTCATACTAGGTTAATAAGGCTGCTGTGTTTTAAAGGGCATTTTTATTTGGGTTTTGGTGAAATTCCTTAATTTGTTGATTATATTCATATAAAATCAGCATTCATTGACACATCGCTCTAATGACATATGTATGAAGAACCATACACTGGATGACCTAGTCAATTATTTAAGCATAAAATAAATTGTGTTAAACTCTTCACCTATCTGTGCTCTACAGTGTCCTTGTGTTCTCTGGCAAAAGGTGATTGCCTGTCTGCTCGTCACTCTGGCCGCCCTGACCCCCTCACCAGACCTGTCCGTGCCTCTGCCTCCGTGCCCACCGAAGAGACCACCCCTAGCGTTCAGTCCTGCCCTTCACACTCCCAACCGCCATACATTCTGGGCGTCTCGTGGAGCAGCCACAAATTAAAGATTAGCTGACAACTGGTCTTTGCTCACATCTGGGTTGGGCTACACCCCCTGCCAAAAAAAATGGGGAATTGGACTATAGGGAGGGGCCAGCACGTCCAGAAGTTTTACATGAGCATCTCCACTTGCTACTGCTTTTAGCCCTTATGCACTTGTTTTTTTAACTGACATTCAATTATAAGTTTGGAGATTTCACATAGTAACCCACATGTCTAACTTCTCTTGAAAAGTAAGAGTTGGCAACAACCTGCCAGGCCGTGTTACCCTCTGCAGCCAGGCGCGTGGTCTCCAGCCACCGGTCCATCTCGCCTCCTGTATCTGTGTGCCCTGACTAGCCTGGTGGGCACTGCAGTTTGCCATCAGACACTAGGTGATCAGTTCAACGGAGGCAGAGGCTGTGGCTCTTTTAATATTTCTCCTAGCTGAGAGCCTGGCAGACGGCAGTGGTGACAGTGGCACTTACCATCATTGCTAAAATTAGAATGACACCCTATGCCAGACCCCTGTAAGTGAACTGTATTTATGAAATCACTTAGTCCTCATGACCACTTTATGGCGGTAGGTACTGTCTTTGGTGGTGACAGTCCCCACATAAACAGTGAACAGGTGCTTAGGTCCATTCAGCAAAGTCACGTGTTGCCTGTCTGTTAAAGATCACTGCCAAATGGAATGAGCTATCCCCAGGAGCAATTCAATAGCAGTGCAGAACACAGGTATAGACAAGCGACTTTGCATAAAGAAGAGGGCTAGACTGCATGAGTATGGGGTCCCAAATAAATGGATGCAGCCCACCCCGTGCACCAAAATCATCCTACGACTCCTCCCCCAACCCTGCCCCAGCCCACCCCACCCCAGCAAAAAGTTTTGAAAAATACCCAAAAAGCCTCTCTGTAAGACCAGGATCAGAGTCCAAGTGTCCTAACTTCCCATCTAAGGTTTATGGATTTTTGGCTCAAAGTCCTTGACAAAAATGTGTTTATCTTGAACTAGAAAGTCAATGAAGTGTTCTTGTCTGGGTACTAAATGTTATGTGCATGTACCTGAGAATTTGATTTTAGGGATATACTAAAGGTCAAGCAAAAATTCATAAATTTAATCAAGAGAAGTAGCCAAAAGAGGATGATCAAGATTTTATTTGCATATGTGTGTATATGTACATATGTGTTTGCATGGATTGAACTGGAGGCACACATTATATATTCCTAACACAGTCTTCGACCTCCTGGCTTATCGAATGTATTTAAGCTCTTCCTTGATTGACATCACTATAAAAAAATGAACTGTGATGAAAGATTCCTGATACTTGCTGTTTTTCAATTTTATATTCCTATCAAATTCCTGACTTTGTTAAATTAAAATATATCATCACTATTAAATGGCCAAGTTACAACAATATACTGTGCAGAGTTGTTCCACCATTTCTAAGAGGGTCAACCTTCATCGCACGCATAAGCAGTCAGCTTCTTTCCTCCATTAATAAATACTGCCAGGACATCCTGATGTTCCAGCAAGTTCATTTGGTATCTTCCTGGGCTCCCTCCAGACTGATACATAAACAAAAAAGCTGTTTGCTTGCTTTACGAGCATCAGGTCACAACAGGGATATGCGAGAAGCCCAGAAATAAAAGTCGCAGGAGTGATAATTCATCCCTTGAGTCTGAAGAAGCCACTGATCCAAAAACTAACTTCTGTCTGAGTGAGTCTTCGTGTTCTTGATTCTGGCATTTTAAAAGGTATGTGATTTCCTAGTCCCGTGGCACTGCTTCTCTTTCATGAATTTATGATCAAGTAGTCCAGAAATAAACATTTCTAACATTAATACTTGAGCCAAACTTAACAGGAGCTCTTTTAGTAAGAGATGAAAGATAGTAGCGTAATTTACATAGTTACCTAGTTGACCATGCACCAATACTAAATAAATATATATGTAAATAAATAACAGGATGGACTCCAACAAACATCCTTACTAGTAGGCCCTATGCAAGGGTGTCCAGCGTTTTGGCGTCTCTGGGCCACACTGGGAGAAGAAGAGATGCCTCGGGCCACACATTAAATACACAAATACTAACAAAAACTGATGAACCAAAAAAAAAAAGGTTTTAGGTAAATTTACAGTTTTGTGTCGCGTCGCATTTATAATCACCCTGGGCCACCTGTGACCTACAGGCTGTGGGTTGGACATGTTTGCTAATTAAATACAGACCATTCAAAACATATCAAAATGAAATTTACCATTATATCTGCCAGGCTCAATGACTAATAGCTGTGAGCAATCTGTATAGCTAGGCAATCCTGCAGTGAAGAAATTGTATTCTTTATTCCTTGGTGCTTTCTGAGTTAAGGAATAAACACCCCAAGGGTTGCATTTCCAACAGCACACTCTGAGACTCCTCACCAATTCCAAAGTGCTCCAAAGCAGAGATGAACTTGCTAAGAGGATTATAAAGGGGTTTCAAAGAAACACTAGGCTGTGGGAGGTACCCCAGAAGCAAGAACTGTCAGGACTTTTCCTCCAGGGCCACCTTAAAATGTCCCGTGGATAACCCAGAGAAACGGGTGATCTCCCTGTCTAGCTTCCCCAAATATCCTCAACTGCCCTTGTCTTCTAAAGTCTAACTGAAGCAATGGCACAGTTCTGAGAGCTGGGAAGGAGTGATGAATTCTTGGCTCCTCAGGAGTTCCAGCCCATGACGCACACCACCAGGTCCCGTACTCAACCGCATACTGCCTGAGGGTGGGGACTTTCTTTCGTCATCTGCTGCATCCACAGCCCCGGGAGTACTGGCTGACATTCTGCACGTAGTGCTCAGTAAGTGCGTGCGCAGTACATGAGTGCATGACTCAAATACCAGAGGGTGAGGAACAGTAAATGGGAAACGTGACTCTGCACCTCGCGTGTACCGTTTTCCGTACAGGCTCAAGCATGCTGAAAATCTAAGTAAAGCACAGCTTTTGCTTCTAATAACTTCATTCACTGAGGACTAACTTGTGTCTCTATCCTCCACCAGCCCTTTCCAGCCACACAGTCCCCTCATTAGCCACAAAGTCTAAAATAACTGGGTCTGGATATCCAATACCGTTCGAGCAAATAGCACACCAGTCACGCTGCCCAGTGCGGCCTCTTCCCCACAGCCATGGCTGTCGTCCGCACCGTCCTCACGGGCAGGCCACTGAGGAACCAGGCAAGGGTGTGGGGAACTCATGAATCCTAATCTGTATGAAGAAGTCAGATTAGCCTCCTCTCCTTCAGACATGATATCCAAATCTTTAAAAACTGGTTTCCTCAAAAATTCCACCTCAGTGTTACCAAGTGTGTGTGGGATTGGTAAAAGACCAGAAGGTACAGAAATGATATCCTAGAAGTCCTTGGGTCACATCCAGCCTGCGGAGATGTTTTGTTTGTACAATACAGAGTTTGAAAAAAGATGGTCAACATTTCTTTAAGGAGTTTTTAGATGAAAAACAAGTTTTGAGTTCTCTTTAAAATCTAAAGAAGTGACAGTGTTGTTTTGAAATTCCTTTTACTAACAACCACTTAGAATAAAACTTCCCCTGCCATGTTTGGACAAGCATGCGTTTTACTGTTCACCATCGTCCATCCTTTTCCTGTTGCCTCTAAAACCCAACCCACTTACTCATTTCTAGTCCCAGTCTCTGTTAGATATGATTGGAGGAAGGGGAAAAAAGCAAAATGGTTAGATCATGTTTAAATTCTTTCTTATGACAGGCAAAATAACTACTTCATTTTCATCCTGTTTCGGTGCCAAAGGAAAGATGGAAGAAGTGAGTGAGAAGATGGATGGTGTGGTTTTCCAAACCCAAGCATCCATCCATCCACCCGTCCACCCGTCCATCCATCCATCCATCTCGTTTGACACGTATCAGTGCCCGCCACTTTTCAGATGCTCTCCTGGGTACAGGACACATTTGTTTCTTGCCCACTTCCCTTCAAAATGAGAACACAAAAAGCCCAGCGAGGAGTCCAGATCTAAAGGTTCCGGGAAAGGAAACTGCTGCCGCACACGTCAAGCTGTAGGAGGCGCAGGACAGCCAGCTCCGCGGCTGCTGAGTGGAGCCACTGTAATTTCACAATTCAGGAGCAAGTCCTGACGAAAACGTCAATTTTGGTAGAAAACTCTTAATATGTTTCAAAGGTATTTAAGCAACTCTGTAAGAAAACACACGCCCACCGTGCTTCTAAAAATTCCTGATCTAGATGAACCCAGTTGAAACTTTGAACTCATGCTCAATGTCCTTTACTTACGTCAAGGCCCTCATAACTCTGACCTCTCCACAAAGCCTTCCCTGCTCACGCCAACCCGCACGGCAACTCATAAAAACTAAATGAGTGTCCCATGATTCAGCTCTCAGGTCTGTGTCCCGGAAGGTTTCTCTGGACAAATAGTTCTTCAAGAACAAAGACTGTGCTTTTCCACAGTTCCAGGAGCAGAGCTGGGTGCACAGAGGCCATCGTAAACATTCAGCTTCACACGCCTGATCATTTACTTGTTCTCAATGGTTCAGTTTTACCAGGTCCAGCTCTGCTGCAAGACACACAGACGGCTCAGCCTGGGGGCACACCCCACACCTGGTGCAGGGAAGAGCAGAGCCAGGGCCCCCTCACTGTGGCTTAGGCCAGCTTACTAACAGCCATTGTGTGCCTTGCCTTGGGGAAAGCCTAAAGCAAGTAAATAAAGGGTCTCTAAGGAAAAAGCCTGTGAAACCTTAACCCATGACAGTCATATAGATAAGCGCTTACATGGATAGATGGATATAGTGGGGACAACTGAAGCATGGTCAGCTTTAGCGTAACTCATGCTTCTGGTATGATAAAACTTTGAATTCTCAAGTTCCGTAGGCCAAAGCAGTCGCAATCTCAAATGTCTGTGCAGACTAGGTAGCTCATCTAAATTAGGCAAATGGGTTGTGGTCGACTGTGTAAATCATTGGCTGCCTCTCCCCGGTGGCAGATTACACTTCCCTTCCCCATTGCCCTCACCTGAGCCGCGCCACTTGCTTTGGCCAAGGGGCTCTAAGAGTGAGTGCACTTTCCTTACTGCTCCCTCTTCCCCTACTCCGACACCACGGACTGCTCCACGCAGACTGCTCCCGGGCCTGGTGCGGGAGGGAAGGCGACGTGGAGCACAGCCACAGCTGACCCACCATGGACATGCAATGTGAGCAAGAAATAAAGCTTTCTAGCAAACCACTGCACTTTCCAGTCGTTTGTTACTGTAGCCTAACCCACGAGTAATATTCAAGTCATGTAGAAGACATTAAGGGGTAGCGAGTATTGGGTAAGCACGTTCCTTGTCTAAAGAGTCTGACTTGTGGGAATACAAGCGTAGCGCTGCCTGATTTTCCTGGTTTTTAAATGTTGGTAACAAACATGATTTTTCTTCTTCAATATTGTGTGGGTCAAACCAAACATGCTAGTGGGCCACCGGTCTTCAACCTCTGGCTCTCGGCATCTGCAGAATGAACACATACCAGGGTCATGCTATACAAATGTCATGATGTGTGATTTTTAGTTATAGGCCATCAAGCCGGCGTGCATAAGCCAATAACTGAATTTGGAGTCAGCCCAATGGCCTGCCTAACACCCCCGCCTTGGTGCAGCTCGCCTGTCCTCTACGTCCATTTCAAATGCTGAAACTCGTTCAGGCTCTGAAGGGCTCACTTGGCTTTTTAACTTGTGTTTGACAGCATTTTAGTGAAGGGTTGATCTTCACTTGTGCATTTGGACCTGATGTAGCCCCTGCCTACCCCTATAACTGCACCGCATCCTCTTACTGTTTTCTCTCACTGCGTTCCAGGCTAGTGATAGTGTGTAGCCCAGGCACTCATCTTACCCTAAGAAATTTTGGATGCCTATCTGCAAAGGGATATTGTTTTAAAACCTGTAAACCAACTAGGTTACTCAGCATATTTTTTTTTAGTTCTGTTGACTTTAAACCACACACACAATAAGGCTTCCTCGAGAAGGAAATGGCGCAGAGATTTTCAGTCCAGTGCAGGTCCCTTATCTTGTCACAGGTGCGTGCTCTCCACAGCACAGTTCCAGCTTCCTTTCTGCTCTTCTTCACCTGGTTCCCATCCACTTTGTACTTGCCCTGTGCTAGGGAAAGTCTCATCTCAAGCTCCCAGTGTCACTGTCTCAGGCCCTCCCTACATACCCCTTTAAAGTAGCCCGACTCCCTCCGATCCAGTTATCCTGTCCTATAACCAGAGTTATCCCATTTATACCACTTATCATCATAATATACCTTTTTGTTTATTTGTACAACACAGTAGATTCTCTCCTCCCTACTCACTGCTATATCCAAAATATCTAGCACAAGGCCTGGTACCAGTAGACACAAAATATATTTGATGAATAAGCGTATTCATCACACATTTGTTGAATAAATAATTAAGGGGTAAGAGGGAAGCACAAACAAAGCCATGGAATACATATCTGAACGCTGTGAATATCAAGGAAAAACAGCAACATCTTCAGTGACTCATTGTGAAGAGTCAAAAAGACGTCAGTTTGCCCGTGCGGGTTGTTGTGCTTCCCACCCCCAGCGAAGACTTGCTAAGAAGAGCGTTGTAACTCAGCTCCTCCTCCACAGCATTTTATAAAAGCTTCGACACTGTCAGGTATCACTGAGGTGTTTTTCCATCCTGTGCGGAGGACATGTGATGGGAAGGCTCTTAAAGTTACCTGCTATGTGTCATGGCATCAGATCTTCAAATAACTCTTTGAATCACCCAAACACAACACCGCCCCCGCTAACCTGGCACTACAAATATGAGCCATCTTTCTGGGTGAAACAAAAATCTTGTCGATGGAACAATAACAGAAAAGAGCAGCTCAGACCGCCAGAGCGCCTCCATTGTGTGAGGACCACAACTTCCGTCCGCTGGCAGGGCCAGCCTGCAGCTGGAATCGAAGTCAAGGAGCGGGCGCTGCAGCCCCTGGTGCAGAGCATTAAAGGGCAGCCAGGACTGTGGGAAACTTGAGAGCACATGCCCCCGCTAAAAGTGCAGTAGTTGGTCAATTCTAACAAGATATTGGAAATGCAGGTGCTGAATTGTTCTCCTTTGTTATTTTTCTAGAACCCTGAAATCTGGATGAGGGGATGGAAGTGGGGTATGAGTGTATATGAGGAGGGGTATACATCACATCCAA
>PVKM010014188.1:0-29356 GCA_004027735.1 Carollia perspicillata
CACTACCACATAGTTACCTCACGTCAGCCTCTGGCTTTGGTCAGAAGGACTTGAGAGTTAGGCCTCTGCTGAATAGGTAACTATGTGAGCTCTTTCCTAACCTGGCTGTTTTACTAGTTACCCTACATGGCTTGGTACAAGTTTGGTACAAGTTTCCAAAAATAGCCCTAACTCACCAGCTCATCCAGGTCATGCTTCTGAGCCCCTGCAAGAAGCAGTGACTGTCTAGCTCTCGGCAGCCAGAGTTCACAGGAACCAGCACAAAGTGGAACAGGCATGCCTATGCAGTATTACTCCCAGGGAGTGATAAATCTTTCTGCTTTTTGTGCTGCAGAGATACTTCCCCATTATCACTTAACACTGGGAACCAGGGCCTTTCTCTCCCTGCAGAGTCCACTTAGAAAGCAAAAGGCAGTCTGCCATGCCCGTGGGAGGTGCTTCAAGACAGGCAAAGCATTTGCTTCTGTGACACACATGCACACATGCTCATGACAGCAGGACACAAGGGGACGTTGCAGTGAAATATTTAAATGTGATTCCACTACACAGGGTGCTCAGTGATGAACCCAAATTTTTAAAGGATGTGGACATTCACATGAAGGAGGGACTGTTTAAAAATATGAGAGGCACAACTTTAAATGAATAGCATCATTGAATATAAAAGTTAATAATGGACAAAATTTACCAAAAAGTTACAATGTCAACCAAATGCAGCTATTCAAATGGAATTGCGGTATAGCCTGGGGTTATTATCATTTGTAGTATCAGGAACATCTGACTTCGAATATTGACTCCATGCTTTCCTGACTCTGTGCCTAGGGCAAGTTTATTAACCACTCCGATTGTAAGCTTTCCCATTTGTAAAATGAGAATAATAACAGTACTTCCATCATTGGTTTATTATGAATATTAAATGGGACACTTAGTATAAAGCATTTAACAAGACCTTGGGTGACAGCTTTTTAAAAGCCTGCTGCAATTATTGTTCTTCTAAGAAGAAAAATCACATGTAACCCCTCGACCGGTTGGACATCTTGGTAACTTCAGGAAAGCAGCAGCATTTGCAGCAGCAGGAGCTGAAAATGGCAGAGCCAGTCACGTCCTCTTTTCTGCCCATTGTCTCTGTGAGTGTCCCTCACGTTGGGAAGGATGAAGTAGTTATCCCAAAGGGGGAATCGATGACTGGGCTTGGTGAGAACCTAGATGACTTATCATCCCCAGCTCAGATAAATTACATTCAAAGTACTGTATATGATTCTGAAATGATTATTGATAATTTCCAAGGAAATGGACTATAGGAGATAAGCTAAAGGATCAGCAGTGGGAAGATATAGTGTTCAGTTTTATAAAGGGGAAAAAAAATCTGAAAACCATAGTAAGAGAAGCTCGAGATTGGTGTCTGGGAAATTTTTAGGAAGAAACAAATGATAAAGACACAATCACTAAGATACCGTATGATCTCACTAGAAATAAGGTATTTCCATGTTTTAATAGGTTAAAAAGTCCAACTATTAGTCATGAGACTGCCACAACTCCATGGCATCAAGATTTCAAGAAGGCATCTATTTTCTTAACTCCGGATAATGTTTAGAGAAGATGAAGAAAATGTGTGTTGGCTGATCACTCAGTTGGACGCATGCATAACCAGCTGCCCCACTGTACTCGGATATGGCCAAATAATGAGTAATGAGCTTAGAGAAATTTTCCAGAATTATGCCATAGAGGTCCATCTCTAGAACTACATTGCCCATCATGTTGTATCTATGACCTCAAGGTTGAAGTTAGGCTCTTAAAGCTGTACAAGGTGAAAAAGGAACGTAGCTGATTTTGTCAGAATTATAAATATCCTTATGGTATCTTAATATTCTGGAATGGTGGACTATAATAAACAAAATAAAATTTAACAGGAATAAGTGTTAGTTCTTGCATTTTTGGCTTAAAAATCAATGTATTAAATCATGAGGCTTAAAAGCAATTAGCAGAAACTTGGACTGGGTGAAGATAAGCTCAGTGTGAGGCAAGAATGTACTGAAAGCTAAGTCAAAGGATGCTCAATAAAAGGATAATGTTCTTTCCAAAGGCTCTGATTAGCCCCGCCACACTGTGCTCTATTCAGACACGTCCTAAAAGGTTTGGCTCTTGACTGTCTCATTTCAAGGAAGAAACTGACAGAGCAGGGTACCTATTTTTTAAAAAAGGTAAACAGGTTGGTGAGGAATTAAAGAACCATGTTATAGGAAAAGATGGTAAGAACACCTACTTAATTTGGAAAAATAAAAAAATCAAAAACATATATTATGGATCTATAAATATTTTTAAAAATCTTTCTTATAGAAGTACATACAGATACACTTAATATAGATCTTAAGTCAAAAAATAGTTAATGAGTAAAGGTTATAGGGATGAAAATCTATTCTAAGAAAAGAATTCATAATGATTAAAGGTGTATCCAGGTAGAGTGTGAACTGCTCACTGGAGCCAACAAGCTTTCATGTATAAAAGCATGGACCAAATAAACTGGTGAGGGTGAGGCTTTATAAAGAATGATTACATTCAATGAAACGCACACCTGGATGGCTCTAAAATATAGTTTCCAGTGGGAAGAGGCTTTTTGTGTGGCAGCCATACTGTTTCTTATTTAATGCCGATGATAGCTTCAGGCATGCAGAATTAGAAGTATCTTTCCTCTTACAGAGAAGAGAATTTGAACATGAGTCTTTAACAGTAAGTTGTCTTTATAGCAAAATGATAAATAACAAAGGTTGGGGATGATGTGGGGAAGAGAAAACCCTCATACAATTTTGGTGTGAATATAAATTGTTACAGCTACTAAACAGAAAGGAGATTCCTCAAAAAATTAAGAACACAACTACCACCTGATCCAGCTATTCCACTTCTGGGTGTTAATCCAGTGAATGAACACACTAATTTGAAGAGATATATGCACCCCTGTGTTTATTGCAGCATCATTCATAATAGTCAAGATATGGAAACATGGGGGGAATATAGAATCAACCTAAGAAACATCTAATTTTGATTGGGTATAGATTATTAAAGTTCAGGATAAACAAATTTTTTCAGTTCTTAGGTCTTTGTATTTCTTTACACATATTCTAAATATTCCATCACTATTTTAGATACAAATTAATGCTTATACCTATGGCTGTATTAATAAAAAGAGTTAACCTAGATACTAGGCAATATACTGAGTTCTTTAAAAAACGTTGTATTTTTAATCCTCTTGAGAATTCTAGGAAGTAGGTACTGTCATCACCTCAATTTTACAGATGATGTAGGTTGCATAATATTTAAAACTTGCTCAAATTGCTAGTAAAGGACAACTGAAATTCAACAGACATGAGTCCTCTGTACTATGAACTGCAACACTGGAATGGTGTGGATTCATAGGCAAGTATTCAGTGCAGCCCAGCGGTTAAAAGCAACTGGTGCTTTTGAATCAAAAGAATCCAGGCTCAAAACCTAGCCCCTCATTCTCTGATCCTAAGTAAATTACTTGGCCTTATTAAACATCACTCTCCTCCTCTGTGATGTGAAACATCACTCTCCTCCTTCACAGAGATGATGCATGCAAAGTGTTTAGAAAATTAGTAAATAAGGTTATTTAATAAGGCACATAGTAAGTTCTCAATGAGGTTAGTCCTTAATGTCATTAATCAGAATGTACTATTCATTGTTCAGTTACCTAGGATTGTAGAAAGATTATCCATTTGGATTTTGCAGTTCTACTCTGGGTAATTCTCTTTACCAAAGTGTGAGACACCATGTTAGGGAGAGGCTAAGTTCTTTATGTTTCTATAGAGTAGGCAGATATGAGTATTAGGAAAATCAGCAGTTTTTTTTTTGTCAGTGAGGAATAATGGTTCAAAAAAAATTGCTGAAAATTCAGTATATAATTGTAATGCAAGTCATAAAATGTTTGTAAAGAAAACTATAAAACTTATTGAGAGAAATAATTTAGTAGAGATATATCATTTTCCTGGATTGAAGGGTCAAATATTGAATAGCTAATACTTCCTCCCAGAACAATTTAAAGGTTGAATTACATTTTAAAAGAAATGAAAACCAGCACTGGTCAGTGTGGTATGGTTGGCTGGACTGTCATCCCATAAGTAAAAGGTTGCAAGTTCAATTCCCGGTCAGGGCACATACATAAGCTGTGGGTTTGATCCACAGTACAGGCATGTACAGGAGGCAATCGATCACTGTTTCTCTCTCACATCATTGTTTCTCTCTCTAAAAAGCAATGAAAAAAATCCTGGCTGGGGATAAAAATAAAAGAGAAAAAGAAATAAAAACTAATTGGATTAAAGGAAAGTCATGGGGATGACATAGTAAAATGGTTTCACTTATTGTTTGTTGATTTGTTTATGATGTTCATTTTCACCCATGTGAAGTGGTATCTCATTGTGATTTTAATTTGCATCTCTCTGATGGCTAGTGATGCTGAGCCTCCTTTCATATGTGTCTAGACCCTCTGTATGTCCTCCTTGGAAAGTGTCTGTTCAGGTCCTTTGCCCATTATTTAATTGGATTTTTTTTGTCTTCCTGGAGTGGAGTTGTATGAGTTCTTTATATATTTTGGAGATCAAACCCTTGTCCAAGATATCATTGGCAAATATATCTTCCCACATAGTTGGTCCCCTTTTCATTTACCGATGTTTTCTATGGCCTTGCAGCAGCTTTTTGTTTTGATGAAGCTCCATTGTGCTGGTGAGGTTGTGGAGAAAAGGGAACCCTAGTACATTGTTGGTGGGAATGCAGACTGGTGCAGCTACTGTGGAAAGCAGTATAGAGTTACCTCAGGAAACTAAAAATGCAGCTGCCTTTGGACCCAGCAATTCCACTGTTGGGATTATACCCTAAGAATCCAGAAACACCAATTCAAAAGAACCTGTGCACCCCAATGTTCATAGCAAAACAATTTATAGTAGCCAAGTGCTGGAAGCAACCTAAGTGCCCATCAGTAAATGAGTGGATCAAAAAGCTGTGGTACATTTACAGAATGGAATACTATGCAGCAGAAAGAAAAAAGGAGCTCCTACCCTTCGTGACAGCATGGATAGATTTGGAGAGCATTATGCTGAGTGAAATAAGCCAGGCAGTAAAAGACAAATGCCATATGATCTCACCTATGAGTGGAACCTAATCAACAAATCAAGCAAGTCAAATATAACCAGAGACATTGAAATAAAGAACAAACTAACAGTAACCAGAGGGGAGGGGAGAGGGTGATAACAGGGGAAAGAAGGTGAGGGGTCGTCAAGAAACATGTATAAAAGACCCATGGACAAAGACAAACGGAGGAATGATTGAGGGGGAGTGGAGGAATTTAGTGGTGGGAAAATGAAGACAACTGTACTTGAACAACAATAAAAAAAGATGGTTCTACAGATTATATAGAAAAAAAACAAGAAATATTTGAAAATAAGAGGAATAACATGATAGCTTGCCCTGTCACATTAAAATGATATGGACTTACAGTAATTAAAGCAGCATCATTATGGTTCTACTCAGTAAATCAAATATAAACGTATAGTAGACCTTACTACATTTAAGATTTTATCACTTATAAAAGGGATACCACATATCAAAAAGAAAACCAAGGTTCATTTTCTATATGTTCTGCCACAATTTTAGCACTATTTGGGAAGAAAATAAGATGCTTGCCTGACAGCATAACATAATGTAAATTTTATATGGATTAAAAAGATAAATATACCCCCAAAAAGAGAATTGAGACATTATTAAATATTAGGAAAATAAAAGTGACTATGTAATTGTTCTCTGGTAGAAAAAAGACTTTCTAAATATACATCAATGAAGGAAATCACAAAGGAAAAGATTGATATGACTTCATAAAAGTTATGAGCATGAAAATGTCAAACAAAATTTTAAAAGAGGAAAAGAGAAAACAGAACTAAAACAATTCTCACTATTTTCAGTATATGAAGATTTAATATAAATCCATAGTGGAAACATTGTGACAGGAATCTGGACAGAGGATATAAAGAGACAGTTCACAGAATAGAGAACACCATTAGCTAATAAGCCCACAGAACAAAAATGAGTCTCAGGTGTAACCAGTGAAATAAAATGTGAAGTAACAAAAGAGGATGCTTTGCCTACAAAATTGGCAAAATGTTTGGATGGTCCTTATCATTGTGGGAGCAGGGGTAGTGACACTCACACGTGCTCCTGAGAAGTGGGGTTTGAGACCGGCTGCACCAGTGGCACAGGGATCCTTGAAAACACTGGGGGCTCTTCCCCAGAAATTCATCTTCCAGAGCTCTGTCCCAAAGAAATGATCCATGATGTAAAATGAAATTTCTGTTTAAGCACAGTCTTTGCAGTATTATTTTAATAGCAAAAGTGGGAAACGGTTAAAAAATTTGTACACCCCATAATAAACTTTTGTGCACCATTAAATGTTACCAAATAATTTTAATGATGTGGAAAAAATCTGCTTCATTTTAAGTAAAAATGAAAATTATTCAAATAAATGAACTGTAATATACAACATATATTTGTTCTACCTCAGGAAAATAACCCTTTTGTTCATGGTGGCGATCTATGGGTTGGGTAATTTTTGAGCATTTTTAAAAATTTTCTTCATACTTTTGTGTATTTTTTTACATTTTTCCAATGAACTCATTAATTTTGAATCTGGAAAAATAAGAACTTCATTTCTCCTGAGTAGCATTCCTTACTTACTTTATTTGTTTCTTACTCCCAAAACTCTCCAAGGAATAGACATTGTTTGCTCATAGAACATAGCTTCTCCACCCATACCTGTTTCCCTCTCCATCAGATGAAAATGATAGATGTTGAATATATTTAACTACAAGGATACTGTGAGGACAAATTGAGATAAAGATGAAAACATGATTTGGAAGAAACAAAGTGTAATAAAAAATCAATGAGTTGAAGTCTGTCAACATCTATTTCTCAAGCCAATACATTAAAGAATTTTCAGTGACTTTCAGGCCTGGGCCTGGGCCTCAGGTTAAATAATAATGCTTATAAGGTATTAGTTAATAAAATTTTAAAATGTATATATATATCAACCTCTAGAATAGTGCTATCCAAAGAATTTTCTGTAGAGTTGGAAATGTTCTCTATCTGTGCTGCCTGGTAAGGTAATCATTTAGCCAAACAAAGCTGTTGAGCATTTGAAATGTGACTGGTGTGACTGAGGAACTGAATTTTTTATTTAAATTAATTTAAATATAAATAGCCACAGTTGGCAAGTGACTGCAGCTCCAACATGTAGCATTACCATGACTCAGGCATTCTCTTTGTACTTTCCATATATGATCTCGTTTGAACCTCACAACAACCTGTGATCCAGGTATTATTTATACCTCCATTTACAGATGAGGATTCTGAGTGGTGAGGTGGCTGAGTGACTTGCTCATGGTGAGTGCTAATAAGTTATGGAACCAGGATTCACTCCTGCAAAGGCAAATGCCAGAGCCACCCCTCCATCCATACTCCTCATTGTCTCCCTCCTATGATGCAAGGCCTGGCTCCCTGCAGTCACATGCAGGTAGAGTGACAAACCACAATGGCAGTCAGAGAATTTTATGGGATGAGCAAGACAACGACTTTGTTCCTCTTAGGTGAATTCTCTCTGCATCTACTGTGTTGTAATCTGCTCACACGATGTATTCTCCGTGTACGTCCATCAACCATGAAAGCAATGACGTTGTAAGACATCAAGAAGGGATCTCAAGGCTGCATGTTGGTGCAGTTGCTGACTTTCTCTTGAACCAAGCCCTTCACACGGAAAATCTCTTACAGCCAAGATCCCAAACTGAAGAGAGGTGGGAAGGCAAATTTGCTGAGTCCATTTGAAGTATTTGGGCAGCTTTTAATGTACTCCACAGGATGTGACAAATGAGTGTCTGTGTAAATCCATAAACCTTTCTGTGAAGGGGCTAATGGTTTTATGTGAATAGCGAGGCAACACACATAGAGACCAGCACTCTTGTTTCCTGCCAGTGTTTTTAAAGTTCACTGTCATAACTCTTTTCCTCTTGACCTTTATCGGTGATACCTAGCAGAGATTTGCGTTCCTAGTTGAGTTCTAACTGGACGTCTCACCTATCAATTTTCATTCACTTTTCCCTCAGTGCCTGACAAATACCCCCTTTCCATCTTCACCCCTCTTCGACTGCTCAATTCTTAACGATGCCATGATTGTTTTTTGAATAAGAATGGGCTTTTTCAGATTTGAGAATACTGCATTCCAGATAAATACAAATTTTTTATTTTGATATTGTAAAGTCAGGTTTATGATCATTGTGATTCACAGTAATTGTTTTGTGTATGAATGTTAAGAAGATCACTATGTATAGAATGCTGTGAAGCTAATAACTCAAATGCTAATATAAAAAGAGAGCCTTTGGTTTTGAAAAGCAAAATGTTTGACACCCAGAAGTACAAAAATGTCTTATCTTTGCTCTCAACATAAGAAGGTGATGTAACATCATTATGGCTGAAAACCCTCTAACATTTGCAAAGTGCAACCAGCCCCTTTAAAACTCCTGACATGCAATTAATTCACAGAGCAACTCTGCTCTTTGCTCTTTAAAGAAATTCTTTAGATAGCCCTGTCTTGATAGTCCTCAAAAGATACATTTTTAAAATACAGTAGTTCTGGGACATCTTAAGAAATATGAAGAGGCTGGTTTTTATGAGGAATCTTACACATTTTTTTCTATAGCCAATAACTTACACTGACACAATCATATTTTATTTAACATCTTTACTTAGTGCATTTCCACCCAGAGGGGAAACATTTAAGTGGAATTTCATTGTGGTTATATTTTGCTAATTAACATCCAAATGGGGGACTCCACCTATGTAAATAGAACTCAACCTTAATGTGAAGAGTATCCTCTGGGGCTAAAAAGACAGCTTCACGATCGTGAAGTGTTAACTCCCATCACACTAGAGCGGTTGTCTGATTAATTGCGATGGTGTGACCTTGGTCACGTTTTTGAGAAGGTGTTCCCTCCGGAGCAGATGACTAGATAATTGTGCTCTGGCTGCTGTGGGTCAAGTGGAACCCAGCAGGTGTGAGCCTGAGCCTGGAGCTGTCTCATCCTGTCGCCACTTTACTTGATCGAAGGGAGCATGCTCTGTGAAGGTGTTTGTTCAAGTAAATCGGTCACAGATTCTACCACTTTGAGGATAAAATTAACATTTATTTAATATCCACCATATCAGAGCAAGTGATCCAAATGACCAGTGAAATGGGTAGAAGGGCAGACAACAAAAAGTAGAGATCCCATTTTTTTATCTGTAAAATAGAGACTAGATGTGATGAAGTTGAGGTCTCTTTCAGCTCTGGTATTCTTGTGCCTGATAGCAAAGGTGAATTACAGTGGCCGGGTAGATTGTTGTAATTTTGCATCTCTAGGATGAGTTTCTTTCTTTTATTTATAAAATTAAATGGCTAGGTATGTTACTCCAATCCCTTATAACTCTTAAAGTACATAAAATTTATATACAAGTTGCAAGTGCCATGCAAGCAAGAGTAGGTGTGTTGTCATTCATTCATTCATATGCATAAAATGTGTGTATAAACACACATACAGGTGAGCATATATGTGCATCCCTTCCAGAGGACATTTGGCAAAGTCTAAACTTTGGCATCCAAACTGGGTAAGGGGCATGCTACTGATAGATATGTGGTGGGTACAAGCCACAGATGCTGCTAAACGTTCTATAATGCTCAGGACAGACCCCCAAGACAAAGAATTACCTGACCCAGAACGTCAGTAGTGCTGAAGTTGAGAAACCCTAGTTTGTATGTATGTGTGGGCATGTGTCCGTGTGCCTGTGTGTTTGGGTTTGGGTGTTTTTTTTCAGTTTTCATCTTTTTGTTTTATTCAGTTTGCTCCAAGGATGAGATCAGTAATAATCCTGACCACAAACATTGTTTTTTTTGGCTCACAAGCCTGCCTGATCAGTAAAACCTTAAAAACACACAAAAATATGTTGTACAAGGTACAAAGAAAGTACTACTGGAGTTCAGTGACTTGACAGCAAACCAAAATGATATAAACGCAACAGGTGTTTACATGTAGACCGGTACTTGTAGCCTGCTTGTTTCTGGACAGTCCGGGTCCCTGTTGTAAGCACTTCATATGTCACTGCTGATTACCTTTGACATGAAATAGGACTCTATTTGCAAGACTCTTCCTAGACCTTACTCTTGCTGCACTTGGGTGGTTCCTATTCCTATGGAATTGGTGTATGCTATTTACACACACAGAGATAAACTGCACACACACTCTCTCCTTATATTAGACAGTTCTCTGTATGTCATTTGTTCTAACCTGATCAGCCAGACATTGTTTTCCTAGCCATCTGTCAAGATGTGGAAATAAGCTTTGTTGTGTACAGCCCAACATTCCATTCATATCCGTCTTAATGAGACTTCCTCCTGGTTTGCTACCCTTCTCTCTGCTCAAGAGATCGCATCCAAGTCTGGTTTAGAGGAATGAAGCCAACTAGGCTCTGTGAGTTCTAGTGGAAGTTGGGTGACCCTCTCATGGACTCAAAGGGAACAAGTGAGCACCATGTATGCTCCAAATTGTGAGAAAAGAATGGTTATAACAGAAGCTAAAGTGTGATCCTTTTCATCATCTCTTTAGAGTCATGATTTTATGAGTATTTATTCTGGATAATTACTCCATACATTTTTTAAAATCTGAGATTGTATAGCTGGAAAAGACTTGGAGATAAAGACTCTGGTCCGGTAGGATTAGAAGAAAAAAAAATAAAGTCCACAGAGGTTAAGTAGCTTGATCAATGTCACACAGTAAGTACATGCTAGAGCTTGAAAATGCGTGTTCCTGCCTGCTTTCTCTGCCACATCATGCTGCTGGGAGATGGTTTTAAAACCGTCCAGCTAAAACCAAAAACTCAGGTCCCTTGATAGCACATCATGCTGAAAATATCTCTATGAGACATCATCTAGGTATAGAACACCTCCTTAGGAGCATCACCGGCTAAGTACACAGTATGCACAATGACTCAATATTACCTTGGTAAAATGATGTGTAATGCACATGAAAAAAAAATAATAAAATTGGCAGCTGCCAGCTTCTCAGCCTACTTGTCTATTGCACCTGGGCTGAGCTGTAAATGGAGGTGTTTACTCTTTGTTTATCCAGACCTCGGTAAAGAATATTTCAGTTCCCCTTATCCCTTGTCACTGCAGGGCCCTAACTGCTTAAAATATCTTCCTGCTTTCATTCATTCCCCCACACAAAGCAACCCAGGAAATTTTAAAAGCTAGAATAAGAGGAATTGTGGTAGTATATAAATGTGTTGGCTTCTCTATTCTTCCACAGTTTTCAAAGCAAACCCTGCTGCCTGCCCATTCTCTAAAGAGAAATGGGAAATCACCTACTGCCTTTAACTCTTAAACTTGCAAACAAGGAATGTGGTTTATAGAAGAGGCTCCAGTTTAGCATAATTTCACTATAGCAAAACAATGGAAAGTTCAGGGTGGTAAGTTTACTATAGTAGTTTAGAGTACTTTTGCTTAGGTTAGGTCTGTGTGACATGAAGAGAACCATTAAATCTCCCCGGGCCTTGGACTGCTTGTCTGCGAAATGGAGATGACAGCAGTCTCCATAGTTGTACTGTGAGAATCACACCAGGTAACATATGTCAAGTACTGAGCACAGAGCCTGGCACGCAGTTTCATCAGTAGTGGAACCTCAGTTCTCAAACTTAATTCGTTCCAGGAAACTGAGCAGCAATTTGCTCGAAAATGAAATCTCTTTTGTTGCCTGAGAGACACGAGACTGATCATACCAGTATCAGCATGGAAGGGTTGCTGTGTAGAGGATCCCGACCCAAAGCTTTGTTAGACAATGGAGACATTTTTTCCATGAACAAGTTGGTCAATAACTGAGTTGTTTGAAAACTGAGACATGCGAGAACCGAGGTTTGACTGTTCCTGTTGTCAGCGTCACTGTTCTCCATAGCACCGCTGCTTCCTCTGTCCCAGCTATAGCAGTGACTCGCGCCCTGGCTTCTGTCATAAATTAGACCCACCCATACAACTCCTGGATCCATCTCCCCCAGTTGGTATTCTCACATCTCAAGTACACAAAAGTGAACTAATTAATTCTTCAAAACTGAATATTTTGAAAACTACCAGAAGTTCAAGGGTAACTCCTCTCTCACAGCCAGATCTTATTTAGATTTTTTTCATCCTAGTGGAAGTTTAGGGACACCAAATGGGAGAAGTCAGGCACAGGGTTTCTCGTGTCCTTGTAGTTTCAGCTAAAGGCAGTAGTGAAACAAAATTATACTTAGAGACTACTGCCAGACCACTCCATCCTTGCAGAGAGCCTGGGATCTTGGAGTGCCCGGGTGCTCCCGGGCTGCTGTTGCCCATTCACGTCGGAGACAGATGGAAATGGGAGCAGGGCTGAAGGCAGCCTTCCATTGACTCTCACTGCCCATCTGCCCCACCGACTGGACAGGCAGTTGTCCTGAGTGGAAAGGCCAGAGTTTATGCTCGATAAGAAGTATAATCACAATCTTCCTAAGCTTAATACCATTTTCCTTCTGAATTCTTAAACAAAGGGGCAGTATAGTGAGCCATGGCATCACTGAGCAAAAAGACTTCATGAAATCATGCAAACAATGGAAAAGGGGGAGGGGTCAATGTCCAGCTGGCATACCTTGCTTAAGAATGACTTATACATTTGTAGTAATTTTGTTTCCTCCATAGGAAGGGAAATGACCATTACATGGCAAAACAATAAACTTTTTTTTTCTAAAAATCTCCCATAAAATTATTTCTCTCACTTTGCTCTCCATGTCTATTAAAGACCTTATCACGTCTCAGAGACCTGGACTATAAGCTCCCACATCATCTTCAGTGCTCAGCTCTCCTCCTCATCTAGGTACTGAGTAGGAGCTGGCAAATCTGTTCTGAATTCTCTCTCAAGTGTATGTCTCTCTCCCCTCCAGTGCCACTTTTTTTAAAAGATTTTATTTATTTATCTTTAGAAGATAAGGGAAGGAGAGAGGGAGAGAAATATCAATGTATGGTTGCCTCTCATGGGTCTCCTGCTGGGAACTGGCCTGCAACCCAGGCATGTGCCCTGACTGGGAATCGAACCATGATCCTTTGGTTCACAGGCCTGCGCTCTATCCACTGAGCTACACCAGCCGGGGCCAGTGCCACTTTTTTTATATTAGGTCATCCTTGACAGAAATGATGCTGTCTCATGTTTTCTGAGCTCCCCATGTCACTTGCAACCCTTCTTTGTCACTGGTATGAGGGTTTGTTCTTAAAATACACATTTGGTAATGGTTATGCTCCATCATGGCAACATCTGGCTCCTTCCACATCTGTCCTTTTCCCTCACTAGTGACACCTGCTCTTCACCCACTGATCCCCGTTAGAGTAGAACTGGGCCACCCAAGTACCCTGAAGCCCTACCAGAACTCCCTTGCTTTCAAGCCCATCTAAGTACTCTATTACGTGTGTGTGTGTGTGAAATATGTTTTTAGAGAAATGCATAAAAATGTATATTTACAGTTTAAAAATTGTAATACAAAAAATTGAACAGTTGTTACTAGGTTGACATAGGAATGTCGGCAGCAGCTGAGACCATCCCCGCCCTCACCACCATGGACTCCTCTCTTACCTCAGCTTCCTTTCTCCCCACTGGAGACAACCATTAACCTGACTCCTGTAGTAATCATTTCCTTGCCTTAGAGACATTGTTTTACCTTCTATGCATCTATTTCTAACCATATAATTTATTTTTTCAGTTTTTGCACTTTGTATATGGAATCATGTTGGGGAATCTCAGTGTGTGTGTATGTGTATTTGTTTAAATATATGCATGTATCCTTCTTTTACTCAGTGCTGTCACTGCAAGATTTGGTCATGCTGTACAGGTAGTTCTGTCCCACTGGGATTTACTTCTACCTAGTATTCCATTACCAAGTTTACCAAAAATGACCCAATGTGCTGCTCATCTTCATGTGGACTGTTTCCACCTGAGGACTGTGAAAACAACGCTGTATGGATGCATGTGCATGGCCATCCTGGCATGTATGTTTACAGGGTATCTACTGTGTATGTACCTAGAAACAGCACAGCTGAGTCAGAGGTATGAGTGTCTCCTCCTTTAGTAGGTTAAGGCAGGCTGTTTTAAAATGAGTGTACTAATTTACACCACCATCAACGGCCTATGAGGGTTCCTGTTGCTTCAAATACTCACTAGCTCTTGCCATACAAAAATACTTCCATTTATGCCAATCTGGTACATATGTGGTGATACATCCCTGTAGCTTTAACTTACATTTTTAAGTGATTTTTCTCTTTGGAGTAAAGTGACTCCTGCAGCACACACATCTGTGCTTATTTTTTCCTATGTTTGTCTTTTGGGTCCCATGTAGTTCAGAGGTCTGAGATTTATATTCCTGAAGGAAGTCTCAGCCAATTACCCAACTTGAAATGTCTGCTTTCTGGTAGAATGGGGACAAACACCTAGTCTCTCAGACATTTCTCCAGCTATCTTTGTTTATATTTTGTTCCTCACCATACTTAAGGAATAAGAGCTGTGCATATATAAAGAATGTGTCCTGTAACTTAAAGAACTTAACAGTGTCTCTTTCAGCTACTTTATCTATAAAGTGGTTAACACTATCTACCCTGCAGTTTAGGAGTCTTCAATTAAATGAAGTAATAAGGTTAATATATTAATATGATGTTCTGAAAATCAATCAAGTTTTGTATAGTTCAACTTCTAAAATGACTGATAGTTAGTGCCACAAAAATTCTTTACTCAACAAAGGGATCAAATTCTTTCACAGTTCTCAGTCCTGTAAAATTTTTATGTGACTCTTTCAGAACTGTGAAATTTACTCTAGTCCTCTTATTTCTTGAAAGTCATAGATTTGCAAGTAGAAGATTGTTTTTGCTAAGAATCTTAGAGTACCTGAAGTTTTGGGCTTACATCTTGAATTCAAGTATGGAAGTTTATAAATTGCTGAGGTGTTCAATTTTAATAGAAATAAGTTAATAGTTCTATTGAATATTGGGAATAATGAAATGTTTGTACCCATCTCTAAAAATACTCACTTGCCAGACACACAAATCTTCACTTCTCTGAATTCACGCAAGTCTGGCTCCAAAACACAAGCTTGTACAGGCTAAATAGATCCCCTTTCAGTTAGGGGTAGAAAGAGGCAGAGGGTTAGGGGGCATGGTGGAAAAAGGAGTTTCAGGGGAGGGCTGGCCATGTTAGTCCACGTTAGCAAGTGTAGAGACAAAGGCAGCAACCTTATTCACGGGGGAGAAAGTGTGTGTACTGATAGCTTTAAGGCACTTTATCCTCAAGTTTCCAAAACCAACCTGTGTAAACAGAATTTAGGAAGAGAGTGGAACTGGGAAGGCATCCAGGCTGAGGCCTCATGGTCACCACTGGGCCAAGTCAACCTGTAGATGAAATTAGAAACAGAACACGATCACTAAATTCTTTGTGTTATCAGATGTAAATCGGCATTTGCACCATTTGAGAGCTACTCTCAAGATCTTTGACAGATAGGAACAGTGGTGTGCGGAAGCCAGCACATACCAGCTTTTGAGAGCCAGGCGTTACTTTTGCAAGAATTTTGTGAACCTGTCATTAAACATGACAATATGATTAATTAAATTATATTGACTTACATTTAATTAAAGACAAAGGTAATATGCATGCAAACCTCATCACTTCCTAACTCTAACATTTTACTATAGTCTGAGCTCTATATCCTACATGGTGGGAACACTCTGTGGTGATGGGTGGCTGTGCCTGTCTTCCCCACTCCCTGTGGTAGCTCGAAATTAGTCACTATGGGAGCACTTACACCATGGAAACTGGAGAAGAACCAAGCAGGAAACGTTTGCCAGCATGCTCCTGGAGAGGAGGTGGTTGTTTTGAGGAGGTGAGAATGTGATCTGGCTATATGGAGGCTGGTGTAGGCATCGCTTCTTGCAGGCCCATGTGCCATTGCGTCCACCTATGTGTGCCTTAGGCTGTCTTTGTTATTCTCACTCTGTGTCAGTCTGCTTGAACTTTTTCGTTACTATTTATAACATTGGGTTGGGGGGATGGGACCAGTAGCTCTGATGATTTTCCAAATGTCAGACCAATGGCCTTTGCAAGTGGCCAGGGTTTGCAAAGTAAGTTTGAGTAAATCAGGAAATAGAATCTTGGAAATATTCATCTCCCTAAACCACTTATGTTTCTTTTTATAATTCTAGTTGCAGTGCACATCCCTGCAATGCAAGAACTGTATAAGGACAGGGTCAGAATTACAAATGATCTGGGTACCTTCTGTGTTCTAGGAACAGTTCAGGATGTGGGAAAATAACAGTGCAGACCTTCAAGGAGCAAAGAGGGCAGGGAGTGCTGTAACCATGGGGTGGACAAGGTGCTATGAAGCTTAAAACTAGGCCCTCGGGGTAGTGGCATCCACACATCAGAAAGGCAACTATTTCATGTACACAGTTTGAGAAGAATTGTGAGTAAACATATTGTTCCTTTTAGCTACCCTATGACGTGGTGGGGATTATCATGATCAAGTTCTTGTAGGCTTTGTCAGAAAGCCTAGTAAGTGATTATCTTAAATGTGACTTCAAGGTGAAATACAAAGCTCTATCCCAGATCATCCTGCATTCCTACCACCACTCCTACCACCCTGCTCACTTTCTGACTACTACAATGCTGCAATGAAGGGTTCACTCCTTAATCCTCTCGTAAAATGCAAATCCTCTCAGTGCTTTATTTATTATTAGCTTTGAATAAATCTTAATGTGAAGGAAAGGATGCTTACTCTCTGAGAGGCAGGGTTTCCTACAGGGAAAGGGCAGTTGATGAATGGGCACCTGGAAGAGAGAGTAGGGAGGGAAATGCGGGGAAGGGATAGAAATGGAATTGTACAGGTGGAAGGAGCCAGCGCCTGATGAGAATCTGTGTGTGAGGTTGTTTAAAATACTGGTTCTGAGGGACTGGGTTACACTTCTCTTGGGTAGATTCAGCTTTCAGATGGGAGTTGTTTTTCAGAGAACAGAAGGAAAATGACATTGATGGAATCCTGTACCAGGTCAGGCTCTGTTATAGGTGCGTTTTACATTCATCTCACTCACCCAAAGAGAGTCAGGGGTATTTGTTGCCATTCTTGTTTACCAAGGAGGACTCAGGCTCAAAGAGTCAGGTGATTTGCCTGAGGTAATGGTAGGCAAGAGGCAGCACCAAGATCAAAATAAACACTTATCTGACTTCAAAGACCAGACCCCTTTCCATTATAAAAAATAAAAAGGAAAAGGAAATTAAAAAGGTACACTGTGGCCTCCAGTAGAACTCATCCTTTTCTCCTAGGATGACATGTCCTTCTTACCATTCCTACAACCCACCAACTCCCTACACATTGTAGATTTCTTTCCTGTATCTCCCCAGAAGCAAAAAAAAAAAAGACCTCACAACAATTATTGAGGTTTCTTTCCTATTTGTATTATGCAAGCATTCCCTTTTGTTATTTTCTAGCTGTAATTTAGTATCAAATGATATATGTCCAAATCACACACATTTTTTCTTCTGTTCTGCACACATATGCACACATACAGAGAGATGTAGGAGAAAAGAGGCTGACTCATATACAGAATAAGAGAAATCAACATACAAACTTGGATGTCTTTATCAGTCTGAAGTGAAAGTCTTTATGATAGGTACTCTACTGAAATATGCAGGTAATGCATTGTGGAAGCAGACAGTAGTCACCTCCTGCCTCTCAAGAGATTTGGGAAGGCTTTCTAGTGGAGATGGCAAGTATGCTGACTGCTTTCTGGTTGAGGGAAGCAGTAAGAAACTCCCAAACAGTTCAAAGGGGATGATAGCCTGGGCACTGCAGGGGTGACAACCACCTTCATTCTGAGGCTGATCCATCTGAAACACACTTTCTCAAGGTGTGGTCCCCAGACCAGCTGCATCAGCACCACCTGGCCTAGGTTAGAGATCCTGCCCTAGATACACTGAATCCAAACACAGATGGTGCCCAATAGCCTGTGATCTGGCAAGCATACTAAGTAATCAGACACATACTCAAATTTACAAACCACTGTTCTTAAGGCAAATCCAAGCATTTAAAGTTGGGAAGTACACAGAAATTTCACCTTGAAATGTTTTCTAGTGAGCTCTTAAAAAATTAACCTGTGGATAGGTCCTGCATGAGATCTTCTCACTGCATGGGGTCCTGAACTCCTTGACACATGGTTGCTATTTAATTTGGATTGAGGTCCTCATTCCTTGTGTTGGGCCTGGACTTAGTGGGCATTCCTAAGGTTTGTTGACTGAAACATCCAGGACATTTTAAGAGTGTGTCTGTGTATGTATGAGCACATATGTGCCTATGCTTATTCCTTTGGTGGATGCGAAAAACTATAAATACTTCCTGAAATTTCCTAGGATGACAGAATTTGTCCACAAGATGCACAGCAGCCCTAGACATTGCCTGGGTGTGGACACTGTGGCTCTTACCTCTACACAGTGAGAAATACCCTTTAGCCACCTGTTCCCCACACAGCCACTACAGCGACCAGACATGATAAGGGGAATGATCCAGAAACTGCATGTTTTATCTGATGATAATAAAGGGAAGGACATTCAATATATACGTTTTGTTCTTATTGCCTTTTGGACTTGGGCCTTCAGTCACTCTCCTAGATTAAAACGTCCACACTCAGGTGGCATGCTTGACCGTGCACTTAGCCCCTTCCATGATTCTTCCTCCTCCTAATGGTTGTAGACAGCTTTCAAAACAGAACGGACTATCATGCAACTAGGGATGTTGGGGGGATCTCTGTGTTTTGCTTGGAAGGATGAATCTAATGTTCCATGGCTCACAGTTAAAAATTGTTAAGATAGCACTGTAATTGGTAAGTGAGCTATTTAAATAGAGTACCACAGGACTCCGTCTGATTCAGGGTGGCAATTATAAAGAAGCACACTTTGGGGCCAAACCATGATTTTAGAAAAATGCCTTTTTCTTAACTTTCTTCTGACCCATCTTTGTTATATGGAAGGATTTTCAGCAAGCTGGGAAGATGTCATTCTGAGAAAGACCAGCGATAGTCATAGCAATGCAGCTTTTTTGTTACTATAAATTGGACTTTACTCTTCTTTCTTTCTTTTTTTTTTCCTTCAGAGGACATCCTCTTCTTTCCACCTTCTCTTCTCCTTTATAGCATCTTACCCTGCTCAATTTCTACCATGCTTTTTTGCACATTCGTTTGTTCTTTTTCATCATTCTTAAACCCATGATTTTCTCTACAGCGGATATTGGCTGCTATCTGACATTATTCAGTTGCTAGCATGGCTGGATAATTTATTTCTTGATAGTGACACAAGCCAGATGTCATTACATTGGTATTTTTGTTCAAAGGTATATCATTTTCATTCATTTTAATGAGGATTTTATTGTTGTTTTGAATGCCTATTGAGTAGGCTTAGTCAAAGGTCAGGATCACCTCTTCAAAGAATATCTTTCCTACCTCACCCAAAATTAGTTGACATTTCCTCTGATCCTGTTGCATTACAGCTTCTGATGTGAGAAATTAATTTATTTCTTCTACTAGCTATTTCCTTCTTTGTGGTTGCTTCTGTATTTCTATATTCAAATTCATTTCCTAAATATGTCTGCTCTACTTATCTATTGCTGTGTAACCAACAACTCCAAAACTCTTGAGGTTTAAAAGGATTTTTATTTTTCTCACAGTCCTGTGGTTCCGAAATTTAGAAAGGACACAGAGAGATGGTTCACCTCCAGGTCTTGTGGTGTCAGCTGAAGCTGAAAGAGCCATTGGCAGGGTGGCTTCTTCATTCACATGTCTGGCCTCTCAATGCCCCGTGGCCTGTCCCTGTCCATAGGCATCTGATCCTCCAGGGCCTCTCCACATGGCTTGGGCTTTACACCACCTCAAGGCATCAGACTTCTTATAATGCAGGTCAAGGCTCCAAGAGCTAGTGTTGTAAGAGGCCAAGGTGGAATCTAAACAATTCATGATCTAGCCTTGGAAGCCTCAAAAATGGCACTTTAGCCACATCCTGTTGGTCAAGCAAATTGGTAAGGCCTGCCCAGATTCAAAGAGATACATCATAAAGCATTTGCAGCCATCTTTAATCTACCACTACGGCAATTCTAGTGATAAGTGCAATTTAACACTTATTACTCAGTCTCCCGTACTTCTCAGTATAGACATAGACATTTTAAATATTCTGCCAGTTGCCAAAATGTGCCAGATGATGAATACTGATTTTTCACTTGGAAACTATAAGACACCATGTTAATAAATCAAATTAGTATTGACATATGCCAACAGTAAAAATTGTTTATCATTTGTTCAATTTCTCACTTCTCTATAAGATGTTATTTTAAAAAGGATACATCAGAATGTATCCACATATGTGTGTGACTACCCCCGAGAGGGCATAGGTAAAATTGCCTTATACGCTACTTACACAAAGTCATTGATATTGAGTAAATATCAATGTCAAAGTTAGTTTTAGCATTCACCAAAAACTATAGTAAAAATGCATCCAATAAAATCATATTCTTTTGAAATTAGGCATGTAACATATGACTCTTGTCTCAAAGTGCTTATAATCTAGCTGGAAAAGACTAATAATATTCATAAAACTATTAACCTCAATTGAAGGCATTATAGTTATTAAAATACATGACACTTTCTTATGATGTAAATCAGCTAATCAACATAGGAGGAATAGTGCAATTTAAAAATCACTGTTTGATCCCCAGACAAGAAAAATGAAGGACTTCATCACTACCAAACCAATATTGCAAGAAATGTTGAAGGAAGTTTATCGAGAAGAAGAAAGAAAAAGATAAAACGATGGCAATAATACAATGGCAATAACCACATACCTATTAATAATTACATTAAATGTAAATGGATTAAGTGCTCCAATCATAGGGTAGCTGAGTAGATAAGAAAACCAGAACTGTACACAGAGACCCACTTCAGATAAAAACCACCAGACTGAAGGTGAAGGGATGGAAAAGGATATTTTATGCAAACAAACAAACAAACAAACAAAAAGATGATGTAGCAATACTTATATCAGAAAAAGTAGCCTTGAAAATGAAAGGTATAATAAGAGACAAAGAAGGACCCAACAATTCCACTTTTGGGCATTTATCCAAAGAAACCTAAAACACTAATTTGAAAAGATATGTGCATCCCTATGTTCATTGCAGCATTATTTAAAAAGCCAAAATATGGAAACAACCTAAGTATTTATTGATGGACAAATGGATAAAGAAGAGGTGGTACATACATACAACAGAATATTACTCAGAGTGAAATCTTGTCATTCGCAACAACATGGATGGACCTAGAAGGGAGGTATTATGCTAAGTAAAATAAGTCAGACAGAGAAAGACAAACACCATGTGATTTCATGTATATAGGAATCTAAAAAACAAAAAAAACAAAAGAAATGAGCAAACCAAACAGAATCAAACTCATAGATGTAGAGAACATTTTGACAGTTGCCGATGGAAGTGGTGTTGGGGAAATGGGTACAAGTGGGGAAGGAATTAAAATGTACAAGTTGCCAGTTTTTAGAAAAGTCATGGGGGTGTAATGTACAGTATAGGGAATATAGTCAATAATATTGCAGTAAGTATGTGTGCTGTCAGGGGGGTACTAGACGTGCTGGGGTGATCGCTTCGTAAGTAATATAAATCTCTAATCTCTGTGTTGTACACCTGAAACTAATATAATACTATATTTTATGTAGGTAATTAAGAATAAAATATATTTAAAAATAAAAGTAAAAATGACTATTTGGTAATCACCACTGTAATAATAGTTTTAGGCAAGAAATTATCCATGCATACTAAAATTAATGCATAAAAGCGTGAATATCTAGATATTTGCATAATCTCAAAACCTTTGCATATTTACATAGTTTTGAAGTAACGTCCTAGGTCTTTAGTGATTGCAAAGGGAAATTAATAGCTTTGTTGTGGAGAAATCTGACAGATCCCAATCGAACCAAGTGATCAAAATTAGCATACTAGTAATGGGATAAGTTGGTATCAGGTGCCCCGTGATATGATGTACTGAGAAGGACACAATATTATTACTGTAGTATTCTTGCCAAAAATACTTCATCTAACCATGAAGAAACATGAAACAAAGTCAACCAAAAGGAAACTCTATAAAATAACCGACCTGTACTCTTGAAAAAATGTCAAGATCATGAAAGACAAAAGAACTATTCCATATTACAGGAGACCAAAGAGAAACAGTAGCTAAATGCAACTCTGGGGAGCTAGATTGGATCCTGGACTAGATAAGAATATCAGAGGGATAACTGGTGAAATGGGAATAAAGTCTCTAGAGATTAAGTATTGGATCATAGTTAATTTCTTGTATTTGAAAACTCTACATTGGTTACATAAGAAAATGTGTTTTTGTTTTAGAAAATACACTTCACAATATTAAAGAGTAAAGAGGCATCCTGTCTCTGCCTTACTTACAAATGTTTTGATTTTCGTAAAGTATCTCTGGTCCTAGGTAGGTACAAAACCAATGGTAAAGCAAGTATCATAAAAAAAAAAGATAACCTTTGGGGAGTCGGAGTGAAAGCAGGTGGGGAATTCTTTGTAATGTCTTCAAACTCTGTACATATGAAGTTACTTTTAAAAATTTAAATGTATACCCCTGTTTAAATATTTGAGGTTCAGAGCTGAGCCAGACCATGAAAAATTAGTAGAACATAGAAAGACCAGTGGGGAAATGGAGCATAGTCCAGGCTAAAGCAGCAGACACAAAGGCATGAGAACTGGGCCTTCCTGAGAGTTCGGGGCTGGGCTGACTCTCGAGATGGCACAGGGTACCAAGCAGCAAAAATGTCAGTTTGGATAGATAAGTGGGGACAGAGTGTAAGAAGTGAGAAGCCTACAATGGAGTTGTTATTTCATGCAGAAGGGACTTTTATGTGTGGAAGTATTCTATCTTTGCTCTCTGGGATTATTGTGTTAGTCTGCTCATACTGCTATAACAAAATTCTACAAACTAGGTAGCTTATAGACAATAGAAATTTATTTCCCACAGTTCTGTGGGCTGGGACGTCCAAGATCAAGGTGTCAGCATGGTCAAGTTCTAGTAAGGGCCCTCTTCCTGGTTAATGGCCAGGTCCCCCTGCCTTCTTGCCAAGGCCTCATGTAGTGGAAGGTGGCTAACTAGCTCTTAGAGCAGCTTTTCAGTGCCATTCATCCCATTCTTAAGGGCTCAGCCCTCATGACCTGCACGCCTCCCAAAGGTGTTTACCATCCCTTCAAGCATTAGCATTTCAATATATGAATCAAGGGGAGGGGACACAAACATTCAAACATAGCAGATGAATGAAACAGTTTCATAGTACAGAGAGCTTTTTAAATATAATAAGCACTTAGAGAATTAATGTGTCACTGGAATGGCAGTTTAGAAGCATCAGTCTATTCAGTCAGTTGTAAGCTCTGGCTGCATGTCTATTCACAGAGCAAGACCTCTGAGTAACATAGTTCCTTTTAAATATGTGTACATTATTCATTAAACCAGAACAATGTGGATTTTCCCTATTAGGCTCCTCAATTTCATAAAGACATTTGAGGACTTCAGAGATGAAATCAGAAACATATTTAGATCCCTAAATCTGGAGTCATGATGAAAGCCCACAGAGCAGGAAATCCTCTCAATCATGGACTCAGTCTAGCAAAAGTTCCTGATTGCTGGGGCATAAAAAGCAGAACACAGGGATCCACTGTTATGTTCACTTGGATGCTCTAATTGCATCCTCTGGGTGTGCTGATTTAATAACATACTTATCTAAAGTGAGAAAGACCTGGGTTGTCATTTCTGTAATTTTCGGTAGTGACACCTACATTTTCTTTCCCTCTCTACTTTATCCCTTTCCACCCCTGCCATGCAAATATTCACAGTTTCTCTAAATCACATTTAATTAAGGGGTTTCTTTTCTTGCTTTTCTCCCCTGTTGTCTCATGTCAGTAGCAGGTCAATCCTGAATTTCTAATAAATGTAAATGCATTAAAGAAAATCATGAGTTCAAGATTCTTTTAACTTCACTGGTATAATTGTTAATATCTCCATTTTCTCCTGGGATGTGTAGGATAATATCAATTAAATTGGTTTCTGTAACTGAACACATTAACCATAAATGTGACTATCGTGTTTTCACTAGCACCCTTTAGGTATTTAATTTACTTGCCTCTAATAGATTGTCAGAGCTGTAAATGTGGGGCAAGCAGTGTAAATGGTGCAATGATGGTAATTATCCAAACAGATCGAAGGTAGTTCTATTGCAATGTGATATTGTGGGTAGGAGCAAGATATAGACATCCCATATAAATTTCTATTTCCGCTTTATTTCCTTACCCATTTTTTCCACAACATTTAAAATGAAAACAGTGTAAACTGGCCTTGCCATCCTCTCCTTTATCTCTTCCCATTATCCTCCATGTCACTGTCTTACTAAAATCAGCAGACTTTGCAAAAGGTAAATTTCTCCTTAAAAAGCAATGGGTTTATAGAATCAAAGTCTCAGTATGTTCTCTGAATACCATGATATCCAAATATGTGAATTAGAAGTCACTTTGTAGATTGGTGAGTTTGCTCCTTTCATGTATTAGCTAAACTGTAAACACCGCAAGGCCGAATGACTTGTTGAAGGTTACACAACTTGCTATTGCCAAGTGAACTTCACTGGAACAGAACTGGAGCCTGGAACCAGCTCTCCCACCTGGGCTGAGTAAGGCAATGAGAAGTCACCTCTGCCGCAGGTACAGAGGAGGTTGAGTGTGATAGGCTGAAGCAATCCCGGAAGGAGACAGCAGCAAATCAGAGAGGCTCAGTTTAAAGTCTGGGTGGGGACTGGAGAAGAAGCAGTTTATGCACAACCAGTACTTTAAAAGTTCAAGCGGATGATCAGGGTGAGGGTAGAAGGATTGGGCTGGGTGGCAGATGTCTGTCTGTAAAAGGAATGGAAAATAGAACCTCTCCTCAGGGACAGGAATGTTGGGGGTATTGATGAAACAGGGATTTGAGCCCCGAAAGAAAAAGTCAAAGCCAAGGTTTAGAACTGAAACCTGAAGAAGAGACAGAGTCTGAATCCTGGGACTCAGACTATGGACAAGGTCAAGATGACCAAGTGGCAAGATCACCTCCAAACAGATTCTCCCTCAGCACTGAACCTCAACTTCTGTGCCCCATCCTAGGGCAGTCACGTCACCTGAGTTGCATTGCTAAGTAACAAACTACAAACTGGCCTAAATCTGAAACTTATAATACAGCTTCAAATAATAAAAATAAAAGCATTCAAGTCATCAGGGAACACAAACAAAACCACTGTCTGCATTACGCTGAAACAGAACACTGAAAGTTCAAATTCCTGTGAGTGGAAAAATAAACACCAATTACCCACAGAACTGTGGCTATAATATTGCATGTCCTGGGAGAATGGCAGCAGAGTGTATGAGGAAAGACTCCCAGAATGAGAAGGTCCCACAGCATGTGCTCAGTACCGACCATAGGTAGAGACAGCTTAGGCTCCCAGTGTGGCTTTGTGCAGGGCTTGAAAGTATGTGGGGCCTGAGGTGGCTGTGTCAGAGGGGCAATGTTTCTGGGGAGAAAGAAGCAAAGAGAAAAGAGGAGGTGCCATTTGGAAACATGGTTGTGAAGTGGCAAAGGAAGAGGGAAAATTTTAAGATGTCATAGAAATAAAAGGGAAGTATAAGCAACCTCCCTAGTTGTCATCAATTAATGAGACTAAAACAAGGATACAAGGCAGAGTGAAGTTATAGTACATGACCATGCTTTGCTCTGATAAAGTAGAAAGAATGCAACTGGAGAGTGGGTGGACAAAAGGAGTGAGAGGGGAAAGTTGATTGTTGCATATGTCATAGGAAGGAGTCAAGGGACATGATTTTAACCAGATAGTAACAGGTAAGGTAAGACAGAAAATGAATGATGAACAGTATTAAAGAACCTGCCAGATGTATGTGGAAATGGGGTTAAGCAGTTGGACGGGGTACCTCACTGAGTGTACTTTTAGTATGATTGTGACTTTTGCAATCATGTTAATGTTTTTCCATGTTCAAAAACTGAAGTGCAATGAACAAGAAGAGGAGAGATTAAATTTGAATACTATCAGAAGCAAAGTGGACTGAATTCCAAATGAATTGTATAACCACACTAATGTTGGGGGAATACTAATCTAGTAACTTTTGAGCACAGTCTTTTTGCTATATACCTTCATTCTATAAAAGAAAAAATTTTTGTGAATTCTTCTTAGTACTATATTTTGTAATGTTAAAATTTTTATATAGACTGTAGGATTGAAGAAATGAGTATGATATTGGCAGCCCATGTCTTAGGCAAAAAATAAATAGGAAAATAGCAAAAGGAAGAATGATTTGTTCTATGGGGAATAATTATTTGCTCTATGGAGAGGGTGTGTGTGTGTGTGTGTTGTGTGTGTGTGTAGGAAGGAAGGGAGAGAAGGGCAGAGAGATTCTTCCCTTGAAAGGAACTAGAAACAATGACTCCTCCATAGCAATTGCCACTCATTAACTCCCAAATCTTAGTTTCCAAATGTCATTTCCCAACTAAAAGGAAGCAGATTCATTAAGGAAATAGTCAGTTTCAGGGGTGGGGCAGGGGAAAAGCAAATGTACCTGAAACAGTTCTGTGTGCCAAAAAAGGAAGAAAGTGTTTTTTACATGATGGAAACAGGTTAAAAGGACACAACATAAAGGTCCACCTTCCCAACGCGAGGGCAACTCAATCGTCAAAACTACTTAATAACAAACAGTAGTAATTTATAGCCCTTTCAATAATATAAGAATTCGTGTATTCATACTGATAATTGAATAGAAAAAGCACTCCACTCAAAAATATAGGTAAAGGAATGGTAGAAATCATCATTCACAAACAGAGTAATCACTGATTCAGGGATCACTCATTGATGGTTGCTAAAATAAGTAGATGGGGATTTGATAAGTAATAAGATACTTTCATCACCTCAAGTAGTGGAGAGATTTGGCAGGTCCTACCTAGTCAGCTGATTTAAGTTAACGTGTCCAATAATAGGACACATGAACATCATATGATTCTGATGTGATGCACTGGGAAGGGCCCAGCATCATTTCTGTGCTATTCCTGCCAGATGTGCATAAGAAAAGTTGAAACAAATCCAAATTGATGAATATTCACAGAAATAATTGGCCTCTACTTTGTAAAAAAGGAAGGAGTGATAGAGGGAGAGAAGGAAGGAGGGAGCAAAGGGAGGGAGGGAGGAAGAAAAGAAGGAAGGGAGAGAGGAAGAAGGGAAGGAAGGGAGGGAGGAAGGAAGGAAGGAAGGAAAGGAAAGGAAAGAGTAAGTCAACAAACAGCATGAAACACAAAGCAGCTATTCCAGATTGAAGGATCCTGGATGAATGGCAGATAGATGCAGTGCATCATCCTGGATAAGACTCTGAAATGTGTTTTAATGGCATTATGGGGACGATGGATGAAATTGGAATAAGGACTATAGATTAGGCTGTGATATTATAGTAATGTTATATTTCCTGAGTTTGAAAACTGGACTGCGATTTTATAACAGAGTCTTCATTATTAGGAAATACACAGAAGTATTTAAGTATAAAGAGCATCATGTCTGCAACTAACTGTCAAGTTTCAGAAGAAACAGTGAAAAAGAAAGAGAATGTAAAATGTTAACAATTGGTGAATCTGAGGAAAGGGTGGCAGTTCATACTACTCTTGCAAATCACCTGTAAGTTTGAAACCATATCTAAATAAATTTGTTAAATAATTGATAGGGAGAAACTATAAAGGAAAAATATTGATCTATGAACCACCTAAAATTATGCCATAATTTTCAACGAATTGTTTCGGAGCTCTATACCGTCCCCACACTCCACAGAGGTCAAGAAGTGCTGTAGGGAAGTGGTTGGCAGAGCCACGTTTGCTTCAGGGAGTGAGGCGGGTGGTCACTGTTGCCACCATGGGAAGGGGCAACCCGCACGTTCAGAATTCAGGCTGGGCCCCCAGTGGCAGCAGTGGGCCCAGGCCACCAGGTGCAGAGGGCAGTTCTTAGGCCACTACATCATGTTCCTCCTAAAATCTGCTCTGCTTATTCTGATTACTTTTTCCCCTGATTATTCCACATAGTAACCTGCTAGTCGTATTCAATTTAGGATCTTATAGTAATCGATATAGCATTCAGATACCCGCATGGCTCTGAGGAGCAGAAAAGCAGTAATTCTGAAACAAGAGAGACAAGCAGAAAGACTCAAGTATAATTTAATGCTTGCATTTCTCATTATTTTCTTATGTTCAAAAGTCATTGATTGACCAGAAAAGCAACATGTTTAGTTTGCATTTAGAGTTGTGCTTTTGCGAATTTATGTAAGGTTCTTTTCTGTGGCCTAAACAAATATTGGGTTGTAAAGCCATGACAGGTCTTAATAAGTGAATTGAGACATTTCTTATATTTACATTTTCATAGAATGAAATAAATATTGTAATCTTTTCGTAAAACACTTGCACATCAGGCCATGATTTGATTTCCTACCTATTCAGAATATAAAGCTTTGCATTTCGTTAAATGATAATGTATTTTTGTGAAGCAAGATAGTAAGACAGAAATCATCCTGGAGATATTTATAATAGTACTTAGAGCAAACTTGTCAAAGACTCTTGTCAAAGGTTGTTTTGGATCCTGAGGAGGTATTTTTAGTAACTGTATTGAATATGTTGTCACATAATACAACATTTCATTGATTTATTTGTATTATTTTTGTATCTTCCTGCAGGCAGAGAACTCGGCACTGGCTTTGGAAAATGAAAATCAAAGGGAACAGTATGAGAGATGCCTTGATGAGGTAGGTGGAATGGAGAGCTCCTTGGTAAAAGGCACGCTGTTCATGGTGTCCAACCTTTTGGCGTCTCTGGGCCACACAGAAAGCAGAAGAGTTGTCTTGGTCCACACATTAAATACATTGCAACACATAATCACACACACAAAAATCTCACAATGTTTTAAGTCAATTTATGAATTTGAGTTGGGTTGCATTCGCAACCATCCTGGCTACGTGTTGGACACCCCTGGCTCCTTAGATCAGAATGTCTGTTCACTACCAGCTGCACAGGTCAGTAATGCTTTATTCTCCAAAGGAAGGTTGTGAACAGGTGCACATTGAGTAGGAAGGTCAATCT